>OX457125.1:10782514-11036566 GCA_949752895.1 Dendrolimus pini | reverse complement strand
GGATGATACTGGCCCAGTAAAAACCAAAATCTGATATGGTTTTGAATCGTATATTTCCGGCGCGTATAGTTCCATGTTCGATAGTCATGGAAAAATAATATTATTCCATGTTACACATTATTCTTCTTTCTATATTCTAATCTACATCATCCACCGAGCTTTTGTCAGGGTCGACGGGCTTAGTAACCGACGATGGCAAGAAGCCAGACAGTATGTCACTTATTCCTTGTAAGATGGGACGGCCGCTTGTCTAGGGCGCGACATGCGACGACGCTCTGACACTATCACATCATCTGTCTGACTGTCTCAGGGGCTGACGACGTTGCTTCAGTAGCTGATGGTTTCAAACGGCGCAAGTAAGGAGCCTTAGGAAGAGGTAACATACGAGTACTTGTGCCGTTTGGAGTTAAAACATTAGGTTCGTGGGGTCTATCAACAAAGGGTGACCCGTGATCTCGCTGATTCGTACTTCAACTAGCAAACCAGCAATGTCATCCTGCTTGACAATGCAACCAGTCTTCTGGTAACGCTTTGTTCTAACAGCGATTTGATTCATAGAATAATAATAATAACTTAATTCTAACTTACGTATAACTTAATTGATTTTTAGTATTTAATTGTAGTTTTTAAGTTAAATCGATTAATGTATACTATAAAATATGTTTTATGATCAAACTAGCTTCTACACGCGACTTCGTCTGCGTGGAATAGTTTAAAAAAGTAAGTTAATAAACCCCCCTTTGATTTCGATTTTGAAACATTCTTCATTGGTGCTCCGCTTCTATTGGTCTTAGTGTGATTATACATAGCCTATAGCTTTCCTCGATAAATGGGCTATTTAACATAGATTTTTTTCAAATCAGACCAGTAGTTCCTGAGATTAGCGCGTTCAAGCAAACAAACCAACAAACAAACTCTTCAGTTTTATATATTAGTATAGATTAGCCAATTCATAAAAAGTTTCTATAAATTGTTTGACTTAGTCTAAAAAATGTAATTTGGTGCCTTCTAGTCATGTAAAATTTAAAAGCTTTCCAGAGTTAAGTTTTTCACAGGGCACTATACGTCTATAGTATTGATCTTCCAGATTCAGATATAAATATTATTAGATATAATATAGCCAGTTCACTTTTTTAAATATTATTTATTTGTTATTATTCACTTTTTATTTTAGTATTTTTCATTTTATTAACAATACAACGAAGAAAACTAATCTTAATTAATTTTTTGGTCGTGTATTCAACATATAGGCTAAAAACACACTGTGTGTGTGTGTGTGTGTGTGTGTGTGTGTGTGTCAACGGCTGATTTTAAAAACATAATTTGTTACATAAGGGGAACGGTTTGAAGACGCGCGATATTTTTGCATTTAATATATTAGTACAGTCGCGCACGTATGGTTAGCCGCGTTTATTTTTTATATTCATTATCGCCCGGGCGAGCACAGAGGAGCCGTAACACATGCTGGTCACCAGAAATCCATTGTGGTAATGAAATAAAACTAAGCAAAGCCGTCAACTGCTTTGCGTGTTTGTGTGTGCGTTTTCTCATTATTCTTAAACTGCTTGCGTTTAATTGCGGTGCATCTAAGCCGTTATCCTTAAGATTATAAGGAGAATGAGTATTCTACTCAGTAGTCCAGGACATCGTAATCCATGGCTAATGTGCTAAGAAGCTGGCTACGTAACCTCGATGGATCGCCTTACCAATTCGTTGTCCGAAGTAGGCACCAACCTTCTGATCATCACAAAACTCGATTAGGTGTTTGTTTCGAACATAACTAAATATACTAAAATAATAAATAAACATGATCATTATTTATCAAAATTCGTATTTTATGTTGGTCAGACTTGTCCAAGTTTGTATACTTGGTTATCGCCTACGCTTACATTATATGGCCGTTAAAATAAACATGAATATCTGGAGTTTATATTTGAACAGATAAACTAATAACAACAACACACATCAACGAAGTGTAACGTAACCGTGGCAGCTACGTGCTTAGGACACCCGCATTTCATTCCAGACTTGGGTTTAAACACTAGCAACTGGCATTCACCACTTGCAGGTTTCTGATCAAACGTTCATATTGTTAAAATATAGGCATACATAATAATACATATAATAATAATAATAAATCTTTATTTGCCAATGGCATGGTACAATAGTAGATGTTATTGTTATGCTCCCAAGCGTATCACATGTCATAACCCTAAGAATGTACAAATGTTACATTATATTCAATTCTAAATATTAAATAAAAAACACCTAGCCTAAATCCTATACATTATAATACAATATAATTAATTGTGTTATAATTTTAAAAGTCAGTTATTATTCATAATATAAAATAACCTTTTTAATTAAAAATTCATTCACATTGTAAAACAGTGTTACGAGTTACTATGAAAAAATACCATAAGAATACCGATGTTTAAAATAGCAGCCTTTTAACATCCCACTGCTACACTTAAGCATCCCCGTTCTTTTATTGGAAGTGACAAGCTTGTCCCAAAAATCCTAGCGGCTTATAGTTGCAATCGCGATGTGCAGATTTCGAAACGATGTTTTACTTCACCGTCATCACACCTTGTAAAAAACTGTATGAATATTGGGCATGTAATCTGACTAGCTCTGCATGTTCCCACGCCAAGATTTACGCCTAAATATCTTGACTTGTATGTTTGAAATCCGCCAATCCGCCTTGTACAAGCGTACCGAATAAACCGCTCGTTCTACTTAGAATGTGAAGGACCGTAATCAGCAATGGAAAGTTTATGAGCTAACATTATAATATTAAAAATTGTACTATGTCGAACAGTACAGATAAGCAATGATATAACGTAAAGAATCGGCACAAAGCCCTCTGCTCCTACATTTATGACTCAACGGGACGGCTTTATTACACTCCTTGCTGGACTTTTAAAGCCAAATTTGGTTTCCCTTATCAGCTACCTTCACACAGTAGAGCTTAACAAGGCACGTCGTTGACGATCACTTCAGGAAGGACTATAACATTTTCGATACAAAGTATTAAATTTAACGTTTTTTCCTATATAGGAAGGTGCGGGTTTGAACAAAAACTTTTTTTTATTTCTACACTGATATCAATAATTACGTGAATAAAGGACTACTACTACTACTACTACTTATATATTAAGTTATAACTATACAGTTCATTCAACTTTTCCAAAATATTTTGAATTAGAAATCCAATATACAGACAAATGGGACACAACTGCGGTAATTACATGGACTCACCTTCGGACTCACCTTCACCTACCACACGAATATAAAACTCAAAAGATTTGTATCACTAGATAACAGTTATTTCTCACTAAGATAATGTAATCCTAATTAGCTGTCATTTTCAGTGAGCTGTTGCTGCTGTAATTTTTAATTATATTTCTCTTAATTTAGTTAGATTCCTTAACAATGGCATTCGAAAAAAGCTGTTGCTAAAAGCATATTGAAATTATTTATTATTTTCTCTTAATGTACTTTTATTTACAGCATTTTTTCAATACCATTATTAAGGAAATTCGTTGTCAGAATTAACAGATTACTATGTAACTGTACTCGTGTAAAATTTGCTTTAAATGACATAAAAACTCTTTTAGGGCCACTTGCATAACGTTCCTTAAATTTATTTAAGAAACACTAAACGCATTGAACACCCTTAAATACGATTACCATCTTGCACAACGCAAAATTTGTCGCTAAATATGTTTATGGAACTGTCAATACATTTTGTGTAAAACGTATTTAGACAGTTTAATATGATTAACTAATTTCATTTAAAGGCGATTGTTATGCAAGCGGCCCTTAGTCTAAGTAGATATAATAAAAGTTTGTAAATAAATAACGTTAGTCAAATTCTTCTCAGTTCACATGTAATAAAGTCTTTGTAAGGATACGAACGTTTATTGTTTTGTAATTTTAGTACGGAACTTTGAAAAAGCAATTGTAAATATTACATATAGAAAAAATCACTAATCTTGTTCAAACGAATTTTTCAGTTATTATAATGTTTTATACTCTACCATCTTGATATTTTCACAATTTTCCACACCATAGTTTAAAAATAAAAGAGGACTGAGACTTACTAGGAATTCAGAAGTCTACATATATTAACATAAATAAATAAAAAGTATCTATAACATTATAAAATTGTAGAAGTCTTTAGTGCTAGTGTTTTGAGATGCTGTTTGGGATTCACAAAAAATCTACTGGGCTGATTTCGATGCGTGCGTAAATTTGATAACAAATAAAAAATCTGTGGTAGGTATAATAGAACTACGTTTTAAGTGCGATATCTTAGCAGCGTAATCGACCGAAATGTTAGAATAATAAAAATTATACAAAAAATCGAGATCAAAATCTTTAAAACATAATTTTAATATGCATATTAATACTTTTTTTAAACGAAGTTTTTATTTTTTATTCAGTAAAACGTTGTATCGGTTAGTTCTTTAGTTTTGTTTTTGTCCAAATTTAAAATTGGAAGAATAAGACAGTTCAGATATATTTTGTTGTATTATTTCCGAACAGGCACACAAGAAGTTTTGTGCCGTATACGGCAATGAAGTCTTGCAAGAAAGGCAGTATCAAAATTAGATTTCGTTGTGATGAATTTCCATTGAAAAATTCTCAACTATCTAGGCATCCAGTTAAAGTCGATCAGACCCATATCAAGGCCATTCTCGATTCAGATCGTCGTAGCAAAATACATATTTCAGAAAAGCTCGAAATATCGCATACATACATTAAAAAATAAATATTTTAAATTACATTTTAATTTATTTTTTTACCCTTATTTGAAATCCGCAATGACCTGCCAACCCAATAACTTGTATTGTGATTCTTTATAAGAAACGGATACACTTTGTTATGTGTGTTTGTTTAACAGAAATGATAGTCAAGAATACTATATACCTAGTCTATTATTAAAAACCCAATGACAATTACCAAATCTATATATATATATAATGAAAATGGTGTTCGTTTGAGGCTCAATCACGCTTAAACCACTGATCGTATCGACATGAAACTACCACCATTCGATGCGAAATTTTTCCTAGATGGTTTATGGCTATTTATCTATATATATATCTATATATATATATATATTTCCCATGTTTTCTCAATTTGTTTGTTTATTAATTTATTTGAATAAGGCGGTACGAAGTTCGCCGAGTCAGCTAGTTCAAATATAAATATCAATTTTAATCAGTACTAAGTGGTACTTTATATCTTGGGAAACCCGACAGAATTTTTTTGGGAGCGGTTTAAAATAGCCAGATTGAAAAAAAACTGAATATGATACAAATACAATATGTTTACTGATCAATAGCAAATTCTCTGCCATAATATCTATAATATATCTGTATTACAGATAATTTAAGCAATTTATATTTAATTTGTGTTAAAAGCATTGACAACATTATTTAATCTTCTTTTCGCTATTAAGTGTAGGAGTGACAAAATGAGGTATTTGGTCATCTACGACAAATAACAAAATAACATGTTAAGTTTGCTATATATACAGGGTGGCGCAATAGAACGTGCATATTGCATCATCTTTTTTCGCGGGGTAGAAAGTGCGCGGGCGGGGGGAGCCTGCATCGTTGGGTAGGCGGGCTCATGGAGTTTTAGTCACTATAAGTCACTTCGACGGGAAGCGTCGCGCATTTTGCGTGCGCGCATTTTACGAGAACTCTCGTTCATACATCGTTACTAGGCGTTTATATTGTTCTGAATATGGACTACGGTAAATTAGTGAAGCTCCGAGTGCTAATTTAATTAAAATATGGGTACAGCGTTTTGAAGAGACTGGTTCAACGTTTAAACCACAAGCAAAAGGTCGTCCAAGAACATCTAGGACCGACGACAATATTGAGAGAGTTATGCAGTCTGTACGAGGAGATCCACAAATGTCTACTCGCAAGAGATCGTCTGTCTTACACTTATCGCGACGAAGTTTGCAACGAATTTTAAACTTGGATCTTAAACTGCATCCTTACAAGCTGCAGTTAACACAAGAATTGAATGAGTCTGACTTCGGAGCAAGGCTCGCATTTGCTAATGAAATGCTTAATCGATTTTCCAATTTTGACAATATCCTTTTCTCAGATGAGGCCCACTTCCATATCAATGGGTTCGTAAACCGTCAAAATTGTCGTTACTGGAACAGTGAGAATCTCAAACTCAAGCACCAGAAACCACTGCATAGTCCTAAAGTGACAGTATGGGCAGCAATCTCTGGTAGAGGAATAATTGGACCGTTTTTCTTTGAAAATGCGCGGGGGCAAAACGTCACTGTTAATACCGATCGCTATGTTGCGATGTTGGAAGGTTTTTTGGCTCCAGAGCTTGAAAATTCAAGAATAGTGAATTCTAGGACTTGGTTTCAACAAGACGGAGCTACCTGTCACACATCAAATGACTCCATGGCGGTTGTGAAACAGATGTTCCCTGGCAGACTGATTTCGAAAAGAGGTGATATCCCATGGCCCCCACGTAGTCCAGACGTGACGTCTCCTGACTTTTTTTTGTGGGGATACCTCAAGAACAAAGTCTACAGCAATAATCCGAAAAACATCGATCAGCTCAAGGAGAATATCCGTGGTGAAATGGCAGCAATTACACCAGCATTACTGAAGAAAGTTTTCAATAACTTCCGTTTGCGATTAGAGGAGTGTCGTCGTAGAGAGGGTCATCATTTAGACGATGTTATTTTTAAAAAATAAACTTCAGTTATTTCTTAATAATACCTCAGTTTTATTTTAACTATACCTTTTGAATTTATTTTTTAATCAATAGTTTAAATATGCACGTTCTATTGCGCCAACCTGTATATATAAAGAATAAGTACATACTCTACCGCCTGTTTCTCAATAATTCGGGAACATCGAGGGATTTTTTTCCAGGAGCGGTTTGAAGTTGTTAGGACACATAAAAATTAGCTTATTCCGACACAGTTTATAGTAAAACGATAGCTTACATTCTTTTTTAAATAACATAGGCTTTACACGCTGGTTAACTCGTAAGATTTTACCCATACTTGACTTAAAGTTATCAGGTTGCATAAAAAATCGAATACAATTTCCACTAGATTGATAGTTTGTTTGCCTTTTTAATTATAAAATAAATATATTATTCGGATAAATTTTTTACTAGAACGAGAGCTTACGTGATTTTTCAAATATTGCGGTACTGTATATCACTGAAATGGCGTGGTACTTTTTCTGAGAGCGAATACGTAAAAATTACCCAATCCCGATACTATAACGACCTGCGCAAAATCGGCAGGGGCTGGATGAGGAAGGCGAAAGACCGGGATATGTGGCGCGTACTTGCGGAGGCCTACGTCCAGCAGTGGATTGAGATTGGCTGAAGAAGAAGAAGAAGATACTATTTTGACTATTATAACTTATGGGTTTTTTAATGCTGTAGTATTTTATATCCCGGTAACTTCGGGGGTTTAGAGTGCACCGATTTTAAAGCGGTTTTTTCAAGTTGCTAAACGATTATATGACTTGCTTTCTGTGTCTGTTAATAAGTATAAAGAAGAACAGTTGTAATTGCGTATGTCTTTACTTATATTACTTATTCCGGGTTTTACGGAAATTTCCAAGATTTATATATTTTCATTCTAAATAACCCATTGTCCTGCTGTAAATACTCTTTATTTGAAAATATTGATATAACAACTTTTGCTACTCGTTCAACGCGTACGAAGTCACGGGCCAATTCTAGTGATGAATAAAAAAGGTAAAAAAGCACAATATAAAGTAAAAAAGAAGAAATAAGTATTTTCTTCGTTAATTTGACACTTTTTTGGTGTTTTATATCGATTTGAAGTCGATGTCAAGTAAAATATAAACTCGTTTTGCTGAATAAATAATCGTTTTGCTGAAAAAATAAACTTGCGTTTTCTTTACAGAACCATTAATCGTACATGAAATAAAAGCACTACACAAGCGAAGTCCACGAAGGCCATCGCACTGCGGGCAAGGCTCCAACAGCTCCAAACCCAGTTACCGGTCGAGGTGCCCACCGAGTTGCAACCGGGGCAAAGAGGTAAAACGTCGAAGCCCCATCCTCTTTAATTCCGTACAGAGGAAGAAGACCCTAAAGGCAGAAAGCGGCACTCTGACTTTATTAGTCAATATCCAGTATAACTCAGAAAATAGAATGTATAAATCTGTAATTTTAAATGTGTTCCTAATGTATGAGAACTGAAAATTCATGAAACATTGTAAAAAAATTACCACGGAGTTAATGTCTTTGTAAGGATAAACTGGAAAATAAAGGCCGCCCAATTGTACACGTAATGTTCAGAAAGGGAACGCACGAAATTCGTCGTAGGGAATGAATGACTGACAAGTTAGCGAGGGAGGGCGCCCTTTTACGCGTTTTACATTATGTGCCGGTTGGTAGCAACAAAGAGGGACCGCAATCTTAAAAACCACTGATCCCAACCGCGCTTTAATTTCAGCTGAAGTGAAATCGACTGAAGTGTACACGTTTTCGCTCTTACACCCTCGACCTTTCTTGCTTACGTATAAAAAATACAGACAACTGCGTGTGGTATACAATATTTCAGGGCCTAGTATACTCTATACAAGTACTACCTTTATAGCATAGCATAAAAAAAATTATTTTGAAATTATTGCAATATTTTTGTTTAAAGCTTGTCCGTAATTAAAGAATTCTCATAAAATGTAGCATGTACCTCAGATAATAGATAGAATCATTTTAAACAGTTACAATTTGATGCTGGTCATAAGCCTATATTATGTATATCACATAATGTCTACAACATGTACGTAGAATATTGAATACTATAGAATATAAAAAAAATTTAGGCGGATAAGGTTCCCGAGTGTAGGTACGCGTAAATCGCCTAGACAAGTCTTATTGACAAGCTGCGAATCTAGCTAATAATAGTTGTGGCCGCGGCTTCGGTGCGCGGAGTTTAAACTTAATATTCATATCTTCTGAACCCTGCAGAGTGACAATGAAACTTATCAAATATGCAAGATCAAATTTCAGTTATAATTCCTAAAATTTTCATTGAAATCCGCTGAGCCTTTTTGAGACAAACTTTAAAACAGGCAAAAATTATAAAAACAGTCAACTATGATTGGGTATCGTATAGATAGGAGTTTTTACTTAAATTTTAGCATTTATTTTACAATAAAAATCATAATACTGCAGCCAGCTTTCTGGGCACGCTCCCATCTGGCAGCGATTTGTTACACAGTCTATAATAGCTTGTACCATTAATAACTTAGTTTATTTTTAGTTTTTAATTGTATATACTATTTGTCTGAGTTTTATTACAGTAAAATACAACAAAAAATAATATTACTTACACTTAAATTTTATTAATTAATAAGTCTATATAATTTCAGAAAAATAAGTCTGAACTATATTTATAAGCTTGCGTATAACTTGCAATGTTCGTTTATCAGTTTAAAAAGCGAAGTAAATATAAAAATTAATTCTTTTAATTTAGCACCAAAGAAATAACACATATCCAGCGTTAATTAATAAATATTTTTTAAACAGGCTTTTATTTAAATAATTTCTTACGTTATACAAATTTCTTTACTATTAGGATTTGCCCGCGATTACATACACGTTATATTTGAAATTTCCGCGGGATTTCCGGACACAGTGTAACGCAGCATTTATAAACGAATGTAAGCTATCGTTTTAATAGAAAATGTGTCGGAATAAGCTAATTTTTATGCACCCAAACAACTACAAACCGCTCCCGGGAAAATTCTCGCGGGGTTCCCGAGATAAAAAATATACCATATGTTATTACAAAAAATTAGCTATGTAATAGTGAAAAAATCATATTAGAAATCGTTTTTATAATCAAATCATTGTAAAGCGTATCCAGAAAATTTCCCGCGAGTTTCAAACAATTCGCTGTCGATCAGAAAGAACCACATCGAAATCGGTCCAGTAGTTTTTAGGTGTATCCCGAACAAAGGGACAAACCGATAAACAGACAAGAAATCTAAAAAAACTGCATTTTTCTTGTTTGACTTGACTTCATGTTGTTGGTCCGAAGACCTCACAACTTTACCAGGGTTTTCGGAGCGAGCGCCTTCGCAAAAAGAACTGCACGAATGAACTGCACTGCTTTTTTTAAATAGCTTCAATGTGCAGACAGGGCATTTTTAGAATGTTATAAATATTATATACAGATAAATGCTAATAGCCAGTGTTGTTCGACATTTTCTTGTGTAAATGAGATCTTGAGACAGGTTTTTACAGTATATAAAATTGTTAAATGTAACAAAATGAGCACTTAAATAAAAGCAACAAAAATATATTAGGAGATGGAGACCCATCATACCTATCACAATGGGAACCAGGCGTGACAATGTATATTAAATAAAAGCTAGTTTTTATTTTTTCTTCGTTAGTATTGTGGCGAACGATGGTGGAACCATCTAGTTAGTTTTGGAACTTTTGGAACAATCTAGAAAAATCTAGAACAAAAAGACAAGGACGGATATATTTAGAAAAAGATAGACGATAAACGAAAGAAAGAGATAGATAGATGTTAGAAAGAGATAGACGACAAAAGAGAGAAAGAGATAGATAGATGTTAGAAAGGGATAGACGTATAAACGAAAGTTCCCGAACAGAAGGTTCGGGAAAGAAAAGACAGAGATAGATAGACGGGTTCTAGAAAATTCTTCCAGGTTTATATACCTGGAAGAATTTTCTAGAACCCAGCGTAAGGCGCGCCTACTAAGCAGTTTAAAGTTGAGTTCAGTCCAAGACGGTGAAACGGCACGTGCGATACTAAAGAGTTATCAGAGAAGGTTAATAGAGTACAGAGACGAATTAAGTGGTGAATTTAGTAACAAGTTTGGTGGACAGATACGTGAAGGAGCTGTGTAGCGCAGTTTGAAAGAGGAACCAGACGCAAGCTACCCGCGATAATATCGGAGGTGGTCCACACAATATCGGCGACGGTATTGAGGGTGTGACAACTTATCATCGGGACTGTGCATCGTTGGTCGTGCGTATAGGGGCAACCCTGCAGACAGGTACTACGTGCGGCTGAGTAAGTCAATAAAAGCTTTTAAATTAAAAACTGGTGTTTTCTTTCAATCCATAAGTGCGTACCCCCGCTCGTACGTAACAGTATTATCTTAAGGCTTGGTGATTAGTAAATAACAGACTACATTAAAACTACATTTTAATAAATTTGTTTTTATATTCAGTTGTCACTTACACGGAACTTTTCACCATATGTGAAGTGACCAGCACTTGGATAATTATTAAATTTTGCCAAATCCATATTTTAACTGGTTATTGACATTATTCAACGGCTTTAATTTATAAAACAGCGTAACCCTAAAGCACACTCAGAAAAGTTTATTCAGACTGTGAATATTTTACAGGTTTTTGTTTCGACGACTCCCTGGGAGTTAAATGGAGGGATTTTTTGTCAAAATCTAGGCCTAGCTCAACTTTTTAACTTCGCTATCTTTTATGCTTGTTTTAAATTCTTTTTGCTGAAACAATGCTACGGTATCAAACTACCTATCTATACTCGGAATATTTTCGGTTAGGTACTTATTAAGACGACTAAATATATTATATATGTTAACGCCGACCTATTTGGTCACCGCCTCTTTTGTTTCTTTTTTCTTCCGCCGCATCTGTCACTATGCAATGTGACATAGTCTACGTTCGACCGCTGAACGCACCGCTGCTCTCGCAAACCCTCGCCGCGTCTTGTGTGTTGTACTGCTTTATACACCCGCTTTCATCACTCCGCACGTTGGAAGGTGCACGCTGTACCGTTCCAGCTGGTCCACTAAGTCGAAGGAACCGCAAGACGAGAAGAAAGGATCACGAGGAAGAAGTGCCTGCCGCTGCGAAGACGCATCGTTCGTAGCGTGCCTGGTGCGGCGTACCTTATCCTGTAAGTCCTTTCCTTGTCTTTATCCCCGCTCCCGCGCCAACAATATACTAATAGTATTTTTGTATAATATATTTAGTCGTCTTATATATAAGAGGACGGCGCGCGGCGCAGACGATTGATTTAATTTTTATATCATACTATCTTTAGCCTCCGGCTTCGCTGGCTTTAAAAAAGGATTGCATGTCATGTTGTAGACATGTCGATGTTGTTTAGAAATGTCGATTTTCATTTTAGTTCAAAGTACCTAATGATAAATACTCGTAACGCCATCTAGGGAAGCTAAAGTGGAACTAACCACGAGAGCAACAGGTTAAACTTATCGCTGTCATCTCATTGTCTGTTGGAGTAGCCGTGGCTTCAGCAGTTCAGCACCCTTTGCCTATTAGAAGAAATGTCACAGTCATACAACGAGACGACAGCGGCTTATGACGTTTTTACGTCTTTCTCTTCTCTCCTCTGCCTGTTAAAAAGTGCTGTGTAATTTCATGTCATGTAATAAAATAAAAGTTATCTTAAATAATCGCCATAATTTATTGTTCAAAGACATCATCTCGATCCACAACAAATGATAGTTACAACATAATAAAAATAAATTAATTATCGTAAAAATATGAAACCGGACAGGTCTCAAAATGTCGGCACAATTTCATATTGAATCTTTGAACAAAACTAATTACGATACTTGGTGCATTCAAGCACAAGCCGTGTTAATCAAAAACAACTTATGGAAATGTGTATCTGGCAAAAATATATCGAATGATGACAATCCTAAAGACAAGCAACAACGACAAGAAATGGAATTGCTCGCGCGTTCTGAATTGTTACTTCTCATCTCACCACCTGAACTGCGAACCAAAAATATAAAAAACTGTCATACTGCACCAGAGATTTGGAATAAGTTAAAAAATGCTTATGAAAGTCAAGGACCCGCGAGGAAAGCAACATTACTAAAGAAGCTAATATTAAAAAGAATGACAGAATGCCAAGATGTTCGAGAACATTTAACAACAATCTTCAACATTGTGGACAAACTACAAAATATGGATGTAACTATAAATAACGAACTACTAAGCATAATGCTGCTTTATAGTCTACCCACCAGATTTGAAAACTTCAGAATAGCTATTGAGAGTAGGGACAAGCTCCCGACACCCGAGGAGCTGAAAACAAAAATAATTGAGGAAAGCGAGACAAGACGAAATGAACATACAACAGATTATACAGAAAATGAAGCATTTTTCACCAAAAAGAAGAAAACTGTATATTGTAATATATGCCAGAAAAAAGGGCACATCGCTTCAAAATGTTGGTCTAATAAGAAAAAGTTTCTACCATAAAACCTAAAGTTTATAATGTCTTTCTCAGTAAAATTAATCAAAATGAATCTAATTAATGATGTCTTGATAGTGGGTGCACATCACACATAAGTAATAAAAAATAAAAAAAATCATAATATTGAAAATCTAAATGGTATAATTAGCTCCAAATCAACACACAGCAGAAATAAAAGGAACAGGACAAATAAAAATAAAATCAGAAAGTTTAATATTAAATATTTTTTTATATGTTCCGGAGCTATCTACAATTAATGTCAGTTTCAGGCATAACTGCAAATAATCATACAGTGCTATTTACAAAAAATAAAGCTTATAGACTAGTCAACAAGTGCCTTTTGGGCCAACTTTTTTCAGCAGAATCCGAAAATTATAAATGAGGTGTCATTCGATTCGGAATGGCATCTCGATGATTTTTAAAAAAAATGAAGTTCCGCTTGCAAAAATTGTAAAAGTTATTAACAATTAACTTTAAAAAAGGGGGGTTTAGATTTTTGCAAATATCTCAAAAACTAATAAATATTTTTCAAATTTGAAAAACGATTCGAAAAGAGGAGGAATTTTCCTAAAAAAAGTCTCGACTCCCGAAACTGTAAGATCAATATTTATAATTTTCCCAGAGGGATGAAAATACGGCCGAAAACGGGTACTCTGGCTTACGCAAGCCACACCCAGATCGGCGTTTTAATGAATAAATATTATTTAAACATACTAAATATGAAAATAAAAAATTGAAAAAATTCAGGCACTAACTGAATAGATGAAAGAACAATAATCTGCTTGAAAATTTTTTTTATAACAATTTTTCATTTATTAATTCAATAGTTAATTAATAATTATTTTTTTGCTTGAACATGAACATTGCAAGTGTAATAATTGTTAAACTATAAATTTAAGATTTTTTCCTTCCTTGGAGCAATTCTTGAAAAGCTTTAGAATAGAACCCCGTTGGAAAAATTTGAAAATGTTTATTTTTCACTTTTTAATTAATAATTTTCGTTGTTACAAAATTAAAAGTTTGTAACGACGAAAATCATTAATAAAAAAATAAAATAAAAAAAACTATTCAGTTAGTGCCTGAATTTTTTAAATTTTTTATTTTCCTATTTAGTATGTTTAAATAATATTTATTCATTAAAGGGCCGATGTGGGTGTGGCTTGCGTAAGCCAGAGTACCCGTTTTCGGCCGTATTTTCATCCCTCTGGGAAAATTATAAATATTGATCTTACAGTTTCGGGAGTCGAGACTTTTTTTAGGAAAATTCCTCCTCTTTTCGAATCTTTTTTCAAATTTGAAAAATCTTTATTACTTTTTAAGATATTTGCAAAAAAACTAAACCCCCCTTTTTTTGTTAATTGTTAATAACTTTTACAATTTTTGCAAGCGGAACTTCATTTTTTTCAAAAATCATCTAGATGCCATTCCGAATCGAATGACACCTCATTTATAATTTTCGGAGACTGCTGAAAAAAGTTGGTCCAAAAGGCACTTGTTGACTAGTCTATTATGTTAGAGATGAAAATCAAAAAACAGTGCTTCAAGCAGAAAATATTAATGGTTTATATTATATAAATTTAAACACTAAAAATGAAAAGGCCAATCTCACTCAGCAATTGCAAGTGAAAATGAAAACTTTGAAACATTTTATAAAGCTAAAAATATGTTACAAAGTCTAATGAAAGGAAAAAATTAAAAAGGTTGCCTGTTGAAAAAAACACTTTATGGATTGAAACAATCCGGAAGAAAATGGTTTCTGAAATTAGACGAACAATTATTATTGAAGAAATTAAATTTTAAATCTTCACAAGCAGATCCATGCATATACATTCTGAAAAAAGGCACAGAAAAAATAATAATAGCAATATTTGTAGATGATTTAATTATTGCTTATACTGTCGTTGCTATAGGAATGTATCTGTTAGTGAATTGCAAACGTGGTTGGAGCATCTTTTTGGCTATATTCGTTTATCCCTCGGGAACAATGCCTGTTTCCTGCATGGAAGGTACCTACCTACCTATATCCTATTTATTCTCCTTGTCGTCAACCAACGTATATATGTAATATGCAAATCTGAATAAAGCCGAAACGAGATAATTATGCGTTTTTGGATTCAAATACTATAAATATGATTTGGTATGATATAATAACAACACTAAAATTATCGGAAAGCCATCATTTAGGCAAAAAATCACTAAGCAATACAATTAATTCCATTTAATACGTCATATTGATAGAAATAATGTCAAATTTTGGCAAGTTATCTAATTATAGCAAAAAACAATTACTTGTTTTAATTCGAGATAAGTTTGCAAATATAACATGTATGGCCAATACACCTAATTGTTATTATTAGTATCTGATAAAACCAGTTAATAAGCCATTGCTTAAAATCATTGCCATATTTTTAAATAAACCTATGATTAACCATATTAAGACACAAAGTTTTTATTTAACTTTACTAAATGTCAAGCAAAGAACCTAAATCCATACGGCATGGTATATTAGGCGACCTTCGACTGCCCCTCGTAACATATTCTTTGTTTTGTTAACATTATCATTGCATGTTCGGGCTTTAGTGCCAAGTTAACATAAACTAACTAAATGTATTTGACGTAATATTACAGGTTAATATTCGTAAGGACTTACGTAATTTCTGGGAGGATAGAGTTTACCAGCTGCCTTCCAGAACTCAAGAAATCTGGCGCCAGAGGCAGTAAAAGTTTGACGAAATCTAGCTTCTAAATATCTAGTAGTGTTCTTCACGACTACTGTACTGTGGCACATTACTTTGCGCCACCACGTTTCTATGTTTTGTGTATGTACGCCAGTGATAGGATCAACAAAATTTAAACTATGGTTTACAGTTAATTGTTGAAAACTTTCTTGCGATAACCTGTTATATGCTTTCCAACAATCTGAGTAAATTATTGAACCTGATTTTATATGTTATAATTAAATTTATCAAGGTGTTACTATGTTTATTATGTACTAGGACTTGAAAATATTTTTTGTTATTTCATTCGGCTCCGCCAAAAACCCACTCTCCTGTCACTATCCTGCCTCTATTGTATTTTCGGCGTCCAAATTTGGCCTCGTCAATTTCATCTATTACGCCTTCACTACTATGAATGGCGTATAGCCCAGTGTATACAAACTTCTCTGATGAAACTACTCCAGACCCAATAGGTGTAATAAGTCAATGTAATGTTTGTATTATTTACAATAAATATACATCTGTTGCGCAGTGTACTTAAATATAAGCAATCAAAATCAAAAGTTTTCCATTTAGATAAATTAACTTTTTGTGTTTACTTCCCATCAAAAAGTATTTTTTTTTCTTTATAGTAGTTTTTCACTTGTCGGTTTTTATTAAACTGATGTTCAATCACCTGTACTTTATAAAACCATTATACTTGAAAACTGCAGCGATGAAACTGTTGGAGCACACTTCACTGAGATAATAGGCGGATAAATTTCATTTAAAATATTGCATTTCGTTTTAATTTAGTCTTCTAGTGACAAAATTAAATTTTGAAAGTAGCTCTTGTCTCATAGAACTCATAAAGTTTGATCTATAAATAATTCATTCATTAAATATATTATACTGAATTAATTATATATTTTTATTTTTAATTATACTATAGCATTTTATGGGGCTTTATGCAGATAGGTATCGCACGAAAACTAAGGAGTCTGGAGTAATAGTATATTTTACATGGCAGCGAGAATCTACAGTCATCTTCCGAAAAAGTTATAAGAAAGAAATTTAGAAAAAAAATTAAGAACATAAAAAAATAATTGGGTATTTCCAATTTATGTGGCAACAGTTGTGTTATTCGCCATCTTGATTGTTTCTTATTTTTGTGTATCGTTATCTAGACAGAACTAGCATATAAGTTGTAATTTTAATGCCTGCGGTCGCACCTCCGTTAATGTTAAAGAGATAGACCATTTCACGTAGATCTGGCGTTGGGTGTAATGCGTTACTTGAGACGCTGATATTATTTTTAATTGTTATTGTCGTTACATATTGACAAAAAAAGTATATATGAACACTAGTGTGGCTATTCGTTAATGGAATTATTTTTAACTTTACAAATAACACGCATTTCGCCGCAGTCGATAAATTACGAGATTTTACCTAAACAAACCAACAAACCTACGCAAGGTCGCCGGTAGGCGCTGGATGAGGAAGGCAGAGGACCGTGTGTGACCTTCGTCGAGGACGAGGCTCGCCTCTACGAGGAATATCGCACTGCGAAAAAGACGCTGCAGACGGCGATAAAAACCGCCAAATCTGCAGCGTGGGGGGAGCTCTTAGCGAGTCTGGACCGAGATCCGTGGGGGCGACCCTACAGGCTGGTGCGAAAGAAACTCCACCCGTGGGCCCCCCCGCTCACCGAGAGTCTCCCCCCGGAACAGATCACGGAAATTATCCGTGTCCTGTTCCCCTTGAGAGACGAGCACAAGCCACCCGCTATGGTTCCGCCCAACTGGGAGCCCAGCGCGGACGACAGCAGCAGCGACGTGCCCGCGCCAAATCTGCAGCGTGGGGGGAGCTCTTAGCGAGTCTGGACCGAGATCCGTGGGGGCGACCCTACAGGCTGGTGCGAAAGAAACTCCACCCGTGGGCCCCCCCGCTCACCGAGAGTCTCCCCCCGGAACAGATCACGGAAATTATCCGTGTCCTGTTCCCCTTGAGAGACGAGCACAAGCCACCCGCTATGGTTCCGCCCAACTGGGAGCCCAGCGCGGACGACAGCAGCAGCGACGTGCCCGGCGTGACCCGGGAAGAGCTGGGGGCAGCGGTTCTCAGACTGCGAACTAAAAACACCGCCCCCGGTCCAGATGGCCTCCCAGGGCGTGCGTGGGCTCTGTCCCACGACGCCCTGGAGCCCCGACTACTAGGGCTCTTTAACGCGTGCCTAGAGCAGGGCCGGTTCCCCCGGCAGTGGAAAACCGGGAAATTGGTCCTGCTCAAAAAGGAGGGGCGCCCCGCGGAATCACCGTCCGCGTACCGGCCCATCGTGCTGCTGGACGAGGTGGGCAAGCTCTTCGAGAGAGTCATTGCAAACCGCCTCGTCCAGCACCTGTCAATGGAGGGGCCGGACTTGGCCGATGTCCAGTTCGGTTTCCGCAAGGGGCGCTCCACAATTGATGCGATAATGCGAGTGAAGAGCCAGGCGGAAGAGGCAGTCTCTAGCGGCGAAGTGCTGATGGCGGTGTCCTTGGACATTGCCAACGCGTTTAACAGCATGCCCTGGAGCTGCATCAGGGAGGCACTCCGATATCACGGGGTGCCGACATACCTCCGCCACATAGTCGGGGCGTATCTCAGTGAACGGGCTGTCATCTTCCCGGGTCAAAACGGCTGGGGACGCCAGGAGATGTCATGCGGCGTTCCACAGGGATCGGTACTGGGGCCGATTCTGTGGAACATCGGCTACGACTGGGTGTTGCGGGGCGTCCTCCTCTGCGGCGTAAGCATCACGTGCTACGCTGACGACACGTTGGTCGTCGCACGGGGGAGGACGTATCCTGAGGCAGCCATTCTGGCGACAGCTGGGGTTGCACAGGTGGTCCACCGAATCCGGCGGCTGGGTCTTGAGGTGGCGCTGCACAAATCCGAGGCCGTGGTCTTTCACGGGCCTCGGAGAAAGCCACCTGCGGGTTCCGGCATCACAGTTGGAGGCGTCCGCATCGGCGTCCAGCCAACAATGAAGTACCTGGGATTGGTTCTAGACAGCCGATGGGACTTTTCGGCTCACTTCCAGCAGATGGCCCCCAGACTCAAGAGGGCGGCGGGCGCACTCTCGCGCTTGCTGCCCAACGTCGGGGGGCCAAATGTGACGTGCCGAAAACTCTTCGAGGGAGTCGTGCGTTCTATGGCCCTTTACGGAGCCCCGGTGTGGGCGGGCGCCCTGTTGGCTCGCAACGTCGCAACGCTGCGACAGACACAGCGTATGCTGGCCGTCAGAGCCGTCCGAGGATATCGCACGATATCCTTCGAAGCGGCCTCCCTTCTAGCCGGTGCTCTGCCGTGGGACCTGGAGTCCAGAACACTGGCCTCCTTGTACGTGTGGCGCAAGGAAAAGGAGGCCAGTGTTAGCCGACCTGCCCCCCGCGAGATAGAGGGGCGCAGAGACGAGTTGCGCCAGTTCCAGGTGGCAGAGTGGGCGGTCCGCCTTCTGAACCCCAGCGCAGGCCTCGCCGTTATCCAAGCGGTAAGGCCAATCATGCCAGAATGGCTGCAGAGGCGTCATGGCACCCTGACGTTTCGCCTGACGCAGGTCCTCTCGGGGCATGGTTGCTTCGGGAGGTACCTGTGGCAAATAAGGCGCGAACAGACGTCAGGGTGCCACCATTGCGTCGGCGATGACGAAGACACGGCGCTGCACACCCTCCAGGTGTGTCCAGCCTGGGACGAGCAGCGCCGTGATCTCGTCACAGCCATCGGGGCGGATTTGTCCCTCCCGGCCGTGGTGAAGGCCATGGTTGGGAGCGCCGACGCGTGGAACGCAGCCGCCTCCTTCTGCGAGACCGTCATGTCCGCGAAGGAGACGGCGGAGCGGGAGAGGGAGCAATCCACGACGCTCCCCTCCCGTCAGAGTCGGCGGCGGCGTCCCAGAGTCGTCCATGACGACCTCCAGCCGCCGTAGGCTACGGCCGTGCGAGCGACCGGCGGGGAAACCGGACCCGCCCGCACACAAAGGTCGGAGAGGAGGGACGCGCGCCGACCCGCGCGCCCTCTCTCACCTCGCGGTGAGGTAGAGAAGCCGGAGAGACCCAAATCTCCGGGTACCAAATGGAGAGGCCAGCCCGCAAGGGGCCGGCCACCGTCCGTCCAGGCTGGTGGTGAATGCGCGAGCGAGCCCACAGCCTGGACAAAGGACTCTCGTGATTGCTCAGGGGTTTTAGTGGCTATCCCTAACCGCGGCGTGGCAATAGTTCCCCACATCTCAACGTGGGGTGCTAGTGCCACCCCAACCCGGCGAATCCCACACACGGGCAGCGACATTTCCCTTTCGCGCGGCCTACGGTCCTCAACCCCTGTTAAAAAAAAAAAAAAAAAAAAAAAAAAAAAAAAGGACCGTGATAAGCGGTGCCGACTAAGGGAGGCCTACGTCCAGCAATGGACGACGAAAACCAACAAACTTTGCAAATCGAATAAAAACGTATAATAAAAAGTAGAGCAAGTGTGTGATATCTGGACAAAGTTAGATTTCTTTGCGGCAACGAACGTTTACAGTGTTTTCCATTTGGTTTTAAATCAAAAATACTCTATATGTAAAAAAATACTCAACGGATCGTATTAAAACCAATTTTTGTAAACAATATGTATATATGTATGTAATATGTAATTGGGTCATGTGTAGCTATCCAAAATCTGGAGATACATATAATCAAATGGTAATGAGTCGAAAACAATTTAAAAACAAGTTACGTTGGTGTCAAAAGAATCAAGATGATATTAAATTAAACATTCTGGCCTTACATCAGTCAAATAAAGATTTCATTAAATTTTGGAATGCAACATAAAGACTAAATTATAAAACTAGTAAACCTGTTAGCATTGAAGGAATAGGTGACTCTGTATCAATTTCCGAACAATTTGCGCGTCACTTCAGTGTAAAACCTTTGCCTTTGATCCCTTCTATGACTGCTCTTAAAAATAACTTAACTAAATTGCCATCTAATAACAATTCGCATAAGTTTAATGCGGAAGATGTCGCTAGAGCTGTTCGTGATATGAAACGTGGAAAATCACCGGGATGGGATGGCTTAAGTATTGAGCATATTTCACATGCAGGGCCTGATATATATTACATTTTAGCTAATTTATTTAGTATATGCCATTCCACCAATCACCTGTCACACTTATGAAGACTGTGGTAGTGCCAGTTCCTAAAAATAAAACGGGTGACCTTTCCAGTCTTAAAAATTATAGACCAATTTCGCTTGGTACTATTTTAGGTAAAATCCTGGAAAGGTTACTTCATCCTGACCTCAACTTAGAAATTGACGATGCACAATTTGGTTTTAGAATAGAATAGAATAGAATAGAATAATAATTTATTGCAAGAAATGTATGTGTACATAGTTGTTTTTTTGTGGTAATAGTATCAATACATTTTGCCTTATTAGGCGTGCAACTTCCAGATCTTATAACTATATCTACATTAAAACTAATTTACAATAATAATCAAAATAAAATAAAATTAATATTAAATGTCAACAAGCAAAACATTAATTAAAACTTAATCATCAGAATTTATCACTTAAATAATCCTCGATTTTATAATAGCATTTCATTATTAAAAAATTCTTTAAATGTTTCCTAAATAATAATACGGATTTTTGTTTCTTTATACTGTCAGGTAATTTATTGTGTATTACTGGTGCCATACATAATACACTTTTCTGCATCAGTGTAGTTTTACTACTATGTATGCAAAGGCTGTCATTATCCCGTCGATTGCGTATTATGGTTTGACCTATGCTTGGGAAAAAATGAGGATTACTTCTAACAAATAAACAGACTTCATAAATATATATGCAAGGAAGTGTTAAAATCTTGTAATCTATGAAATATTGCCTGCAGCTTTCCGTATTTTTAACCGACTTCGAAAAAAGGAGGAGGTTCTCAATTCGTCGGAATCTTTTTTTTTTTTTTTTTTGTTCTTTTTTTTATGTATGTTCGCCGATTACTCCGTCATTTATGATCCGATTTACGTGATTCTTTTTTTGTTCGACGCGGAATAGCTTCCAATTGGTCCCCTAAAAATTTTACATAGTTTGGCCCAGTAGTTTTCATTTTATGGACATTTTTCATGGAAATAATTTTCACTCCGTTCCATATGTTCGCCGATTACTCCGTCATTTATGATCCGATTTACGTGATTCTTTTTTTTTTGTTCGACGCAGAATAGCTGCCATGTGGTCCCCTAAAAATTTGACATAGTTTGGCCCAGTAGTTTTCATTATATGAACATTTTTCATGAAAATAATTTTCACTCCGTTCCATATGTACACCAATTACTCTGAGATTTATGATTCGATTTACGTGATTCTTTTTTTGTTCGACGCGGAATAGCTGCCATGTGGTCCCCTAAAAATTTGACATAGTTTGGCCCAGTAGTTTTCATTTTACGAACATTTTTTTGTTCCGGGTTCTTGGGGACCTATATTTTTTAAGAAGCGCGGCACCATTCGTAGGTCCACCCATACATAGCTAGACACTAAAAAGTAACAAATAAAATTTAAAAACTTCGTTTAAAAAAACCGACTTCAAAAACTAAAAAACTAAAATGTATAAAATAACTTATTTCTAAAGCTATTATTATTAATATATATTATCTAAAACATCTTGAAGTCGGTGCAAAGCAAAACATAAAAATTACTATATTTTGAAAATTACTAAGCACCGACTTTAAGATGTTTTAGATAATATATATTAATAATAATAGCTTTAGAAATAAGTTATTTTATACATTTTAGTTTTTTAGTTTTTGAAGTCGGTTTTTTTAAACGAAGTTTTTAAATTTTGGAGTCTAAATATAGATCGTATACAGCGTTTTTGCCCTTTAAATGCAACTTCTGTGTCCGTAGAATTCCCCCAAAATATGATGCCATATCTCAAAATGGATTCTGTTAGTCCGTAGTAAGCTGTTAGAACACCATCTATATTTAAAGTTGGGGATATTTTGTAAAGAGCATATGACGCACTGCCTAATTTTTTATTTAAGTTTGATATATAGGATTTCCAATTTAACTTTAAGTTTCCTTGATCTGAGTCGGGCTTTTGATCTGGTAAATTACGATTTACTATGGGAAAAACTAGATAGGTCAAATATTCCTGAAAAAACGGTGGGTCTGTTGAGATACTGGTATGAAAACCAAACCAACCATGTCAGATGGGGCGACACCGTCTCTAGCGATTATAGACTAGAGTGTGGCGTACGTCACGGAGGCTTGACGTCTGGGGACCTTTTTAACCTCTATATTAACGACCTGATTGTGGAACTGAGGAGCACCAGGATTGGCTGTCATGTTCGGGGCGTATGCTTAAACGACATAAGTTATGCTGATGACATGGTGCTCTTGAGCCCCTCAATCAGTGCGTTAAGAAAACTGCTTAGTATTTGTGAAGGCTATGCTGCTAAGCATGGCCTAAAATACAACGACAACAAGACGCAGATGATGGTTTTCCGAGCAGGCAAGGGTCCGGAGATTACATTGCCTGTATTTTTGAGCGGGACTGAGCTCAAATATGTAAGTCAATTTAAATATTTGGGACACATACTTGCGGAGAATCTCAGTGACGACTTAGACATAGAGCGCGAGCGCAGAGCTCTGGCTGTGAGGTGCAATATGATCTCGCGTAGATTTTCGCGTTGCAATGGACAGGTGAAAGTGAGATTATTTAGAGCATATTGTCAAAGCCTCTACACCTGTCAACTCTGGGTGAAATGCTCCAAGAAAGTTTTGGGTACCATTAGGGTACAATATAATAATGCATACCGTACCCTAATGAAACTGCCTCGATTTTGCAGCGCTTCGGGCATGTTCGCCGAACAGAGAATTGCAGATTTCTATGCGATTAGGAGGGCAAGCATAGCGGGGCTCTGGGCTCGCCTCCGTGCCTCGGGCAATGGGATTCTCCGCATGTTCTCAGACTGCATTGACAACCCCATTTTTAGGAGCTGGCTTTCTGTGCACCGGGACTTAAAGGCATAACGTACGAATTGAATTTGAATTGGAAATGACATACTATTTAATTATTACTATTACTATTATTATTTTATTTATTATTATTTTATTTTTAATTTAATTTAATTTTTAATTGTAACATTCTATGCTGTGAATTGATATGGGTTATTTAATGCCTGAAATAAAGAACTATTATTATTATTATACTGTATGTCTTTCAAGACCACGGGCCATAAAAATGGCCCGGGCTTTTGGAGGGCTTGCGTGGGGCCATGGGGAGGCCAACACGTAGAGGCCCCTTGACAAATTTAATGTAAATATGTGGCGTGACACTGACCGGCGATTATCCCTGTCTACACCATACAATAATGCACCCAAGGACAAGCCCCGGCCAGTGTAGGACTATTGTGGGAAATGAGGACAAAAAGTACCGGGCTATTGGGGTGAACTGTTAGTGGTACTAGCGGTCTGGGAATATGGGGACTATGGCGTCTGCCCGTCGCAATGTTCGGGGAACATGTAAAAATGGGCAGACGGTGACTCGCCACTCCCTGCATGGGCCCCAAAAAATGCCATAAAAGGCAGGGGCAACATGGGTATGAGTGGCTAAGGGGTGTAGAGAGGTGGGCTGCATGTTCACCGAAGCTACTTCCGACATTAGGCCATTTATCACTTCCACCCCTGGAGCTTGAGTCTTAGCTCTAGCGATCTCCACTCCGTGCCGGCTGGCTAAGGCAAGCACGGAGGCGGGGGCCTTGTCTTGGCCCCCAGAGTCAGGTACGAGGTGTCGCCACTCACTTAAGGCTTCGCCACAAAGCCCCCCTGCGGGATTATTATTATTATCTATATCTATATTCTATATATATAATAAAATTGTAGAGGTCAAATTTCTGTACAATTCAAAAAAATGCTAAAAACCGAGTCAGGGGGATGTAAGAAGTGAAATATAACTAATTTGGATTTTTTTTGAATTTTTTGTTTCTCTGTTTGTCTGTCTGTTTGTAACGGCTAATCTTCGAAACGACTAGACCGATTGAAATGAAATTTTGTATGTTGGCAGCTTATATCCCTGGTCAACATATAGGATACTTTTGATCCCGAAAAATTAAAGAGTTCCCGTGGGATAGTTAGAAAGCTTTAATTACTTAAACAGCTTATAACAGACTAAAAGTAATTTCTCTGCAACGTAACATAATAGAAGCGGATAATTTGACAGGGTGTGGTTTCAGTGTTTTGTCTTATATATATAATATATAAAGCAGATAAGTTTGTTTCTTTGTTTGTTTGCTTGAACGCGCTAATCTCAGGAACTACTGGTCTGATTCGAAAAAATTTTTTAGTGTTAGATAGCCCATTTATTGATGAAGGTTACAGGCTATATATAAAACATCACGCTAAGAGCAATAGGAGCGGAGCACCAATGAAGAATGTTTCAAAATCGCGGGTGTTTTTTAACTTCCTTTCCACGTGTACGAAGTCACGGGCAGAAGCTAATCTTATATATAAAAACAAATCGCAAAATGTGTTGATAAGCGCATAACTTGAGAACGACTGTACCGATTTTGATGAAATATTGTGTGTGTGTTTGAGTGTGTCCCGGGATGGTTTAAAACCACAATTGGAACCGGTAGATGGCGCTGAGGTCGGGTTCTAGAATCCTCCTAAGCACTGGGAGCGATTCGGGTGATTTTGTTTTTGTGTCATGAAACAAAGTCTTTTAGGAATTCAGAAAATATGGCGGTACGAAGTTCGCCGGGTCAGCTAGTATTATTAATATTTTTAAGCTGTATAGGATTTTTTCAAAATTTTCCACTTCGTAGTTCAAACGTTATTTGGATACGTTCCATGTTTTTTTTTATAGCTTGGTTCCGCAGTCAGGCATACGGCCAACCAAATAGAAAGCGGTTACCATCGCTTATAGACATTTGCAACACCAAAGGTCCTACAACTGCGCTGCTGCTCTCTAAAGGGAGACTGGAACCTGACCACTAATGCCGGAATACAACTCAAGGTTGTTATGGCAGCATACCTTAGACCAGGGCTGATAGCCATCCGGTCGATCAAATACCCTACTACCTGGCACAGCCAGGTTGTATTGTCGCCTCTCAGGACAGGTCGCCCAGCTGCAGGAAATTGTATTCTTTCTCCGTTCCTGCACGAATTTATTATGGGAGACAATATTTTTTTTCTTTGGAATACACATACCTAACGTTCATCTATACATTACCAGAAGTTTTTGAGAAATGCTTCTGGGTACTTAGATAGATAGATTAACAGAGGAATAAATACATTTAATAAAAAGTCGGTTTTTACATAAATTGCTACGAAACCCCAATAAAACCTAAAGAAGTTAACATGAAAAGAAGATTCAAATTTAAAGCGTTGAATACAATGGAAATTGTACACTTGGAATGCGGCGTTGTCTACGTAGTTCCTTTGTGTGGAATTAGTTTGGACTTTGGAATAACTAACTCCCTTTCTTCAAGTTCTAGCGCTGTAACAAAATCGTTTCTGAGAGCAATTTATGCATAAACTTCTTGAAGAATGCGTTCTATAATCGTGTCTAACTAGTGTACGTTATTCGTTATAAACTAGAAACACAGTTACAAATTTTTATACTCGACGGATCAAAGAAAGCCCTTTGTTACGCACCGCAGCTCATGTTTAATGAAGTTTCCGCCCCTGGTACTTTTAACTTTTAAGGATAACGGAAATCTAAATAACATCCCATAAATAAAGGAAACATAACTGGAAATACCAAACTAGACTTTGGAATAAAATTTATTAACTATACAAAAATACTTTCAGCAACCTCAGACAATAAACGTCAACATCATCATACCATATATGAGGACAGATGAAAATTTCGTGACAAAAAGAATATTTGTCTGGAAAGGTGATAGAAAACAAGACTATAAGTAGACTAAAAAAGGGATGAATGCATTGTATAATTGACGACATGATGACTTGTGGTCTGACAGAGGACGTATACTAGAATAGTGGAATAGGGAAGAATAGGGAAGAAAAACATACATACTTTTTCGATCCTAAATGTTCGCATGCATTTAAAAAAGAATGTAAGCTATCGTTTTAGGGATAACGGTGTCGGAACAAGGTACTTTTTAAGCACCCAAACAACTTCCAACCGCTCCCGGGAAAATTCCCGCGGGATTCCTGAGTTGAAAAATAGCACACATTTTATCATATAAAATTTTCTATCGATCAGTAAACAATTACATTGGGGTTCAATTTTTTTTAATTTTGTTTTAATTTGGAGAAAATCCGACACGATAAAAAATTGCGCAGATTTTATTTCTAAAAATTTGCTGTCACCCAGCGAATACCGCGTTGTCCGTGCAGTTTGAGTCATAAATAATCGGAGTATTTCGCTCTCTCTTCCACTCACGCACGCAATTGCGCATTATTGTTGTCGATAAGCGTTATCGATAGTGTATTTGGTTTTGTCATTTTGTGGGTTAGTGATAAAAATGAAAGAAAAAAAATGATAAAACAATGTACGTATTAAAATAAGAATAATAATGATTTAAAATAAATAATTAATTAGGTATCTATGTATTAAAAAACTATAAGTACAAAAGTTAAGAATGTAACAAGTTATATTAAAAATAAATATAAATATTTATATCTAAGTTTAAAATTAACAGCAAAAAAGATAATAATGATTTTTATAAGAATGATAATCTTTCTTTGATAAGAATGAGTTTTATCGATAATGGCGTTGCGCCCGCGCAACATGCTTACCGCCCTAGCCGGGCTGAGGCCGAGTTTGATTTATGACCCAAACTGGACGAACAAAATAATTCTACTATAGTAAATCTAAAAAAGTTGCATCGTGTTCTCCATTGTTTATATAGCCTATTCCAGTTTTTTTTATAGCTTCATTGTACAGATTCGACGTTTTTAGAATTTTATAAGAACCCAAGAGGAATGCTTAAAATCCACCTGGTATCCAGTAAGACGTGTACAAATAGATCTGTTGACGATTTTATTGTGTGTATGTAAAATATTGATTAATCTGTACATATATAATTGCTTGGCTTTCTTGGACATATCAACCTACAATCCAATCTGACTAGGACTAGAAACATGAACATTTCTGTACATGGACATTTTTAATGTTCTCCTTCGTTCTATACTGTACCTACTACGACTAAGAAAGGATTTTTTAAAATTCATCCCCTGATGGGGTGCTAAAGCGGATGTAAGTTTGTGTGAAATTTCACCATTTTAAAGTAATGAAAGAAAAACTTTATTAGAAGAAATGAAAAAAGAAAAGAAATTATGAAGTACAAAATTTTATACACCTATTTCTGGATAGGTATAAAGGTGTAAGTGTATCAGCGTTTTTGGATATTCAACCCCTAGGGGGGTGCAAAAGTGGATGAGAGTTTGTATGAAGAACCGTCAGTTTTAAAGTAAGATGCACAAAATTTAATATACTTGTTTCTGATTAGTAATAAATGTACACGTGTATTCGATGTTTTTCGAAATTTATCCATTAAGGGGGTAAAATAGTCGTTATCTTTTTACTTTTTTTTGACTACTCACACTTTTTTATCTACAGCTAGATTTTAATATTCAATCAAGTGTGCGTACTTAATGCAATAAAAGGCTTAGTGCTTTAGCATTACCGGCGCCCTAGGCGAAGTTTCTATGACGCGAAAACTTATCTCTACTCTCAAATGTGTGGAAAACAAAATTAAACAATATCAGGCTGCTAAAGCTCCATCAGCCTTGTGTTTAGTTCGTCTATTCTTGGTGTGGTTTCCTTTAAAAAGACCCAAGAACGCCTTCTTTATCCTGGCACCATGTGCGGTCACCCACCCGAATCCTTTTTTTTTAACAAGGGGAAATCTGATTGAGAATACCGCCGCGGGGGAAACGCGACGGAGGCGTGTGAAACGTTGGGATGGCACTAGTACTCCCTAAAAAGTACTGTTGCCACTCGAGTAAAGAATACTCACTCAAACTCATCGATGTTCCGTCCTTCGCTTTGTGCCGGGGCTACGGGACAGTAAAGCTTCGGCCAACACCGCATGCCCTGGCAGTAGGGGGCCGCTGGGGCTACATCCACTGTCGGGAAGAACCGCGTCCTGTCCTAACACTGCTACTGGCTACATGTTCGTAATTTTATGCATACGAGTATACTAGACGACGTTCAAAATACTCGATATTCCCTTTGGACCGTCGAGATGACATGTTTTTCACTAATAATAAATATGCTTACAAACTTTCGCATTTATAATATTAATAGGATATGTGTAAATTTATCTGTAATATATACAACTAAACATCTAACACATGTACAGGTTTGGTTGTGAAAAATAAATACTAATGAAAAAAATTAAAAATGTATACGGGTACATACAATAAAATAAAGCTAAATTGTATATTTCTCGTACATACAAAGTTTCTTCTACTTTTAAGCATACTGTTACAATTAAGTTTAGTACATTCACCCAATTACGTGGAGCTACCGTATGACTTGCGTTTATTTGTTCTGCTAGGTAAACATTGTGCCAACATGTTATTTGGATCAAAATTTTGTTAAACTTTTCATTCACGAAAACAACTGAGCTTTGAATTTTCTCTACATTGCCTTAATGGTAAAGCCGTGTTATTGGTAGAAGTTTTTTTAATAATCCCTAAACAATAAGCAAAAAGATTATTTGCTTAATTGTTTGATTAATAGCTCAAAAATCCTTTTCACCTTGGTTCAGTTCCTGGTAAGATAAATTTCTGTTTTTGTTATGGTCTGAGTGTTATTTGGATTGACCGAGTTATCGTATATACGTTACATGCAAATCATTTTGAAGATGAGCGTTATAAGATGCGCAATTATTATTAACTACGAAAACGACATAGAACTTTGTCTGATGAAGCCTTTAAGGGAATATAGTAAAGATATGTTTAGAAAACCCTATCTATATAAGATCTTAAACGTATTCAAAACTTTAATTGTATAATAGGAAGTATAATTCCGAAAATGGATTCTAAATAAATTTTGAATTATCTAATACATATTTCATCTCACCCAGAGCACATCGTCGATATAATTGAAAGAGTAGCTAAAGTTACCTATTTAGTTAATTTCACCGTTTACATAAATGAGGCGGATATTACTAAGCTATTACTCATTACTGAGCTTAATTAACCACCTCGTGGGGAAACTCAGTCAAAGCGTAACTTGCGACGCTCCTGAACATTTAACACGAAATTCAGAACACTTCAGGAGTTATGTAAGCCTTTGATGCTTTATGTAACACAATATAAATCGTTACATGCAACATACCCCCGTTCTTATCAAATTTTTTGTCCATCCAAAGGTTGTCTGGAAGAAATCGCTAATAGCGATAAGACCGCCTATTGTATTGTAAAATTTTGTTTCTGTTAACTGTATCTTTAAAACACAATAAAGCATATTCATTCATTCATTCGTTCAGTCATTCATTCATACATGGAGCTGGATTCAATATTGATATATAAAAAGGAGAATACACGAGAACTAATGACTAAAAAGGTAGTTGAAGATTTCTAAGCTACTGTATTAAAATAGTCTAAATAGTCAACAAACGAAATTGTACGAAACGGGAAATTTGTATATGAATAATATATATGTACTCAAATTACACACTTAAGAAAAGAAGTTTAGAGCTTGGAAAATAAATATAAACATAGTAACATATACCTAAAAATCCATATAAGTATAGATAACAATGTAATAAATGAATAGATAAATACAATGATAAAGTAGATAAGATAGAAATAAAACTTAGATAGTAATAAATACGTATTATGTATTTAGTTAGATAATAGTAAAAACGAAAAAATAAATAAACAAAGATTATAAATGGGGCGACAGTCATAATTCCAAAATAAATAAGATAAAAAGAAATACGAACAGAGAGGGGAGGTAAGAATTAATAAATAAAAAATACAAATCATTATGATAAAGTCGTTTCATTATTTGCCGTAAGATGCAACAAAGCTTTATTTTTACTTTATAACAAAAACTGTATTCAGGTACAAAATTCTAAATTATTATAAATCTGAAAATATTAGTATTCATATAAAATATTATAACCTGACTTATTTTAGCGTTGCGTAGGCATTTTCGCGAAAACGAAAACTTTATTCGATTTTTATATTCGTCCAGCCGTCTGTTTGTATGTCACAGTCAAGCCTTTAATTGAAAACATTTGATACATCAAAATACCTGGATGACCGCCTTAGAGCTGACTACTTCCTAATCATTTTAAATTACTTAGTATTAATTAGTGTTTGCTATGCAATCTAATAACAACGTGAAAAATAAGCTCCAGCAACTGCATTTCGCATTTAAATAAGTTTTTTATAGTATTCGTTTATACCTATAGGCATAGAGCAACAGTCCGCTGCGCCTTTTTCGTCACCTAACGCCTTATAATTAAAAAGTTACAGGAACAGCGAACTTTAATTATTATATTGGTGATTTCACATGTTGTAGCAATATATCTAATATGTCTTTTCAAATTTCTACCATGAAGATACAATCTGTTGCTCCCATGAAACAAGAATACTATTTTCCATGTACGGGTAGTCACTGAGAAAAATAGCTTTGATATTCATAAACAAACGGGTAGACGAATAAAAGAATAAACAGACAGGCGGACATAACAATTGTATTAGGATTCTATGTCCAAACGGTTAGGGTATAGTAACAGCCTCTTTGGGATTCATCCTTTTCCTTTACTAGACGAATTCCTAATATTTTCAAAATCAGAATGAGGCAACCCTTGTTATGCCTAGAGACGTCATTGTGTGAAAAATATTATTCTGTGAGCTATACAATATATGAAAATATGTTATTATTTTGATGCGTTTCTGTTGTTTGAACGACGCCTGAGTATATGCAAAGGCTCGCCGTAGGGCCCTCTATACTACCCTAAAATAAACCAAGAATATTTGAACGGGCTACCAACGAGTGTTGTAGTCAACCGTCAGTTGATTAATAATCGTTATGTAAAATTAAATAAACTTTATTTCCGATTTAATATCCGCGTTGTATTCTATCTACATCTTATTAAAAAAATCCTATATGTGGAAACCCAACTCGCACGCGACTACTTGTGCTTTTATGACATAAAACATGAAGAGGAAAATAATATCAACTATTTACTTGAATTCGATTTTCTCGAGTAAAATGGAGTTTCTTTTCGAACTAATTGCCAAAAATAGAGCTGTTTTAAATATATTGCAACTTGCAGACAGATTTCCGCAGTAGCTTCAAAGATCACTAAATAATTCACCTCCTGAAAATAGGAAAGGTATAATGGTGCCACCAATTTTATTCATTTCAATGCGCATTAAAGCAGTTTTTTCAAAAATCATTCGTTTTTCTTTACGTGTCTTTGTGCTCTTGGGTTAAGGCCGCCCTTTGTTCAAAATTTACTGTACTTAGTTTTAAGAACGTAGTTTTAATTTTTGGTAAACAATAAAGTGTTTTCATTCATTAATTCATTCATAATGTTTCTTTCTCCAGGTATTATTACCTCTTGGAGAAGGTAGAGATCTTGAGATTTTTCTCAATATCCCGTATTAACCCGCCGGTGTCTGGGTTTTAAGCCGTGACCTGACGGTGGTCACTCAGCCTGAACTCATCTGGTAGAGGGCTTCAACCTTCCCTGCTCTTATTGTGCCACTCGCTTTGCTAGAGATATGCATTCTTGATGTCAACGACTAGCTTGGTAATCAAATTATCAATAATTTCTGCAATTCAGTTATTGAGATCGGTATTCGGTCGTTCTGGGTCAGCTTGCATGCTGCAACACAGATGGGGTGCCGGATAAATCAATATGTTTCATTTTCTGAAAACAGTCATATGGTATAGCTAAGTGGTTGGTGTCGCCCTGGGCGACTCGCCCATTGATATCTGTTACAACAAGGTAGTCAAAGTTTGCCCCTACTTCATCAAGGCTATAGATATCTATTTGTGTATTTTTATTACGTATGAACCTTTTTTTCTTAATGGAGTACAACAGAGAGGCTGAAATTGGTTAACTAGGTCCATGGATATAGGCAATACCAAAAGGTGTTAGCAATATGCTGCCACCTCGAAGTGGGACTGGTACCTGGTTACTAATGCCAGAACACAATTTAAGGTAGTTATAGTAATCTACTCTACACTAAAATGGCTCTACGATTATACCATTGAGAGATGACTGGTAATTAGATAACTCTTGGCGCTTGATTGAGTGATAATAAATAGCTTGCTCGACTTCTTATCCAATTCGAATTAAATTATAATATATTCCCTTTAACGACAAGTGCCTGTTTGCTTTAGAATCGACTGGTATTGTTCTTAATAAACATATTTGAAGTTAGTTTGAATTCAAGAGTAAACATCAGTTATTTTTAAAACCTAATTCTACTCATAACTACTACGAGTATATTAATGATGTGTAGCGCCTCACTGTTTTCGATTAGTTCAAGTGTTCTGTAACAACTATTAATAATCGTTGTTTACTTATTATATATAATTAAAACTATAAATATTTAAATTAAAATAATACATATATGTAATTAATAAAAAATATAAATATCAATTAAATATAATATACAAAATAATTTAAAAGTCACCTAACATAATGTTTTACTGTAATTCGATACACGTAAAGGAACTTCGCAACGTGAACAAAAAAAGACGACTGAATGACGGTGGAGAGAAAAAAAGACATTTTGGATTGGCTCATAGATGAGATTGCGTATTCTAATTGTTACATATTTTGAAAACTGTTCTATTTTATTTTATTCTAATATCTTAGTATTAATACAAGCCAAACTAAATAATACTTAATTTATTTTTAAAATAAGTGCTCATTATTCCCATACTGGGTAAGTTGTGTAAATAGATATTTCTTCTCCTTATAAGGGTTTAAATAAAGAACGGTTGTTAACAGTGATTTGAAATTGTATTAAATATTTAGTAATTGTATTTGTATTTATTTATATGTAATGTAGTGTATGAAGTAACGTTTCTTTAAACCCTTAATAACTTATTTGTTACGTAAATTCTTCTTTCTTGTTTTATATAATGCAGAAAACCGTTATAAATTTTAGCATGGTATTTTAACTATTACATTAGATATTTCTGTACTATTACTTTCCTTATATTGTACGCTTGGATTGTCTCAACGCCTAGAAAAGCCACTTAGTGAGTAGGTCCCAATCTTTCCCTGTAGATGACCTGGCTTTATTGCTGACAATCCAAGTGGCTAAAAGGGGCATAGTAAAACATTCGCTGAGCTCGACTACATTGCGGTTCCAGGAATTTGGTTGGGAGTAATCTCCTCCCACTCTCTCCAAAATCTACTCCGTCGACGTGCCTGCGCCTCAAGTATTAGAAGTTGCGAATAAGGAGTGCCGTGCTGTCCAGCATACTGCAAGGAATCTCAGGGGAGTGCGGTACCTATTCCAGGACTAGCCAGGAAAGCTGAACTTTGTTTGGCAAGAACCCATTAGTTACCATCTTGTTTTCTTTAAAAAAAATAGTTTTAAATATACTTATTTTCTTACCCTTATTTTGATTGCGTTTTATTTATTTTAAAATAAAACGTGACAGTTCATGCATACGTACTGTAATTGCTATCGTGCTCAGCTTCATCAGTGCTGATATGTTCACAGGAATATGTACTATGGTTCTCAATAAATTATTTAATTACATATTCATAAGCAAACCATATTACTGTCGTGGGTAATACTTTTACATAAGATACAACGCTAGAAAGTCAATAACATTACTTTTTTACGAAATTTACTTTACTCGGGATTAAAATAAAAAATCCTTAGACTATTGCACAACAGTTAATGTCACTTTAATTAATTACTAAAACATTTTTTGTTTCTCCTATATTGCTTCCCTGGCTTAGAGAAGTATATAGTTATAACCTTCGGATAACTAATCATCACAAGTTAGTTAGTTATCAGTTCTAGAATAGACGATTTCTATTCAAAATCACGTAAATTTTTGTGATAATGTAATAATTAATTTCATTATTTAAATACGATTTAAAATTTTAAAAAATCGTCGGAGACAGCGCGAGGAAGAGTTTGTGAAAAATAATTGGTTTCCCTCTTACGGAAGATATGTTTTAGCCATTTGGAACATTCTATATGGAAACATAATCTATATTAGTGGTTATACGGTTTGTTTATGAAAAAAGTCTGTCTATACAGTATCATGTCTTCAAACAAAATGACTGTAACATACATCGGCTGATAGACGGACGACGTTCTGTACTATACGTAATACATAGATTTCGAAAAATCTGGTACATTGTATTATAAGGTTATGTAAACCAAGCAACTGTAGTGAAATACTTACAAGCCAATACCTATATATGGCGCTGGCTGTAACGAACCCCCTTTTTGAGTCTAGTGACTATGGAATGACATACTCAAGCCGAAGCATAGAGTGAGAAATAAAAAATTTATAAAGTGGAAATTAATAAAATTTATTCATAGAATAAATCTTATAATATTGGCCATAAATCGTAATCATCTAGTAGCAGGAACTCTCGTCGCATTACCGTTAACCCTATGTTCACAAGGTAGGTTATATAAGAGTGTTGATCAAAGGACAGGAAGACTCTTAGAGGTTGATGTAAAATATATATATATATATAATATTGTAGTAGTATGTTGTAAGTGTAAAATGCTATGCATTTTTATGAATTATGATAAATGTATTACTCATGATATAAGCTCATCACCTGAGTACGCCCGTGCCTTTATTTAGCCAAAAGATATTTTAATGTAGATTCATAACAAATTATATAATTTTGTGTAAGGCACCCCTCCTAACCACCTCTCTGATATTATGCCACCGCATTAGCTATCAGTAAAAGAGCTCATATCGAGATAAAAGAAGAACCTCCAATTTTCTAATTAGAATTTATTGAATCAAATATAAACATTATCTAAAACTAGCGTCGGTTCACAACGTACTATTGCTGGCGAGAAGAGCCGACAAGAAACTCCCAGCAGTACGATCTATCCATTTAAAAGAAACCCATTTGGAGTGCCTTTTGTGTAAAATGAGTTGGAAAAGCCAAAAGACTTGAGTGAACATTTCATCTTAAAGTCACCCTTCCAAAATATCAAATAATATTGTCATTATGAGGAACGTCACCTCAGAGACCTCCCCTGATGCAGTAATAAGAATATCACAGTAAATTAAAGATAAAGGTTAATTGAAGTTTAAATAGTGATACTCTCTACATCTCATAAAATTCCCATCCCTAAATTGTCAGAGTAAGAGTTTCAGAATGTCTCTCTATGAATTATAAGTAAATTTTAAGTTAAAGTTAGGCGAGAGACAACTTCACTCATATTATAGATTCCCTTGTCAAAGACAGGTTTCAGGTTCGCCGTGAAAGTTAAAATAAAGTTTAAGTTAAAGTGAATTGGCAAAACCCTACATCCGCCTAATGACCCTAGCACCCAAGAGATGAGAGCATAGCACCGTAAAAGTAAAGTTTAAAGTTGAATTTAACATAAAATGGTGATACTCTGCATCAAAGATGCCTTCTTTGGTAACAATGCTCAAATGTAGATATTTTTAATCATCCTTTCCAATTCAGTCAAGTCCACTTGGCTTAACTACATCTAAGACTCTCATGAAGTCACATATCGTGAAAGAAAATAAGTTTTGATACGATTGATCCTCCTGCAACACGGCAGCTTATCCCCCTAACCATCTAGGGCGTCATTGAGGTGCCCACGCGCCTCCAGGCTGATCCGCGACTTAACTAGTTCCAAACCTTCAGTTACCAATTCAGTTAATCTTAATATGTGAAACCATTTTTAGTCTCATGAATACACATATTATAAAACAAATTAAATTTGCTTAAAAGCTGTACGCGCGGTAATCCTGGATAATTGTCGAAACTATCCAAGGGAAGATTGCCACAATAAACAAGTGGGTCGTGAATCCCTTTGTCCAAGGTTGCTGAGCTCATAAAACCCGGTCCTAATCTGAATCTTCATAGAACCTTTCAATATGTGCTTTCACCCCATCTCGTCACTTCAGTTTGTAATAATATTTAAATGCCTATTTTATACACATTTGGTAACAGTAGAGCTGCTTGTTTAAGAAAATATAATTAATCAAAAGAAACCTTTAATAACATTTAAATTGTAATCAACAACTCCTTTGCACCAAACAAAGCCAAGTGCCAAAGTAGACTCTCTCAACAAGAAAGTATTTAAAATATTAAAATTCAATAAAAACTAAATAAACTTTAAATTTTCTAAAGTCAATTAGCCTTCCCATATGGAATGCATGATTGTTGTATAGTGTAATGTAATAATGTAGTGTTATAAAACCATATATAAATATATACACATATAAAAATAGACTAATTAATAAATTATAAATCAAGACTCCGACTTCACAGCCATAGGTCAATAATAATCCCTTCGATATCAGAACCAATGAAAACTCATTACGCAGGCTGACTCCAAGCTCACTGAAACAGAAATAATCGGACAATAACAATCAACGCTCCAGCTCTAATCAGCAAACACAACAAGTAAGAGTCCATAATCAGGCCCAACAACGTGTGTGCAACAGCAAGACAAGAACTCCTATAAGTCTCCATTGACATATAATGAATCTCCCATAGCAAAGTAACTAATAATCATATTACTTGAAAGAATCATCAAAATCTCCCAATAGTTCCCGGCTATGAAGAAGTAATATTATTTAATTAAGTTTCCTAAGACAATATTATATTTAAGGATCCTTAAATGAAATTAGATTAATACATTTTTATCCGCAAGAGACTACGTATCATAACTCCTAAGTAATGTATTAGCACACTGAGGCTTTATAAATAACCCTTAATCATTTAGTTAACTATGAAACTAAAACAATGTACAAACAATTCTTATATGTTAATAACGCACAAGTCAATTAAGACATACTTTAAATTAATTCACCCTTATATAGCTCGTTCTCCATACAATATATAAATTAAGGACAGTAATTAATTAAGTTCAAAAATATATAGGACAGTAGATACCTATCTTTACATAAGATTATGTAAGATTTCATATTAAAGGCTTATGTATTTCTATAGCATTTATGCCTAGACAAATTATAGAAACGTTCCTATAATATTATACTTTTGAAGAAACGGACCTAAAGAACCCTAATACGTCTAAAGATTACCAGTTAAGTGTAACAAAATCAATGTTACTTATAATATGTACTACTAAGAATAGAAGTTATTTGTAACTACACATTACTAATCAGGCTTTTAAGATTAATTCAAATCGTATGCATACGAACAATTATTATTAAACTACTAATACATTACAAAAGACAAGAATACGTGATCACGTCAGAAGAACGTCTGAAAACATAACAAGCAAGATATCAGGTAAGTCTACATGGTTAACATAACTATTAAATAAAGCTTGAAGACTTAGCTTGGCTCTTTGGCGAAATTTATAACAACCACATCCGACGTATACATATTGAACTTTGATTGTTTTATTATTAATAGCGATTAGTTTATCCATTTAAATCTCAATTAGACTTTCTCCATCTGAAAATATATAAAACACAAATTTTTCCGAGAATAATCTTTTCATTGTCTTCCTCTGTCAAACACGAATATTCAAGTCCTTTCTTTTCTCTGTCAAAGTTTCAAACTAAGAAAAATTCTATCATACAAAGAGATTAGTATTAAATACATATATTATGCGAAATAAAGGAGGGAATACATTATATGGAGAACAGCCATTCCTTTATAAATAAATAAAAATAAATAGGTGAGAAAATAATAAATACATGATGATGCGTACCGTCACATGGCCAACAATAATAGATTCAATTCAACAACTTTCAAGCTTCAATAAATGGATTCAAACTTCAATCAAGTCTTAAAAATTAACTTCAAGATTTCACTTCAACTTCAAACATCTAACTCCATAGAATTTCAATTCAACCATAACTTCAAGCACCATCATCGATACCACACCCGTATAACTAAGGCTCAGACAATAACCAGCTAGTCTCCACTGGCAATCATCCCTGGTAGCCATTACAGGGTTAGATCGCAAATCTGTAACACGATGTACTTCCGTCCCTACAGCTACGGCTATGCACACAGGCGACTTCGGCAACTAAATCACGGCTGCTTTACGCGGCTTCCTGTGGATGTGCCCCCACATAACAGCCAACACAGTGCAGCCACGTACCCGTGCGAAGATAAACGCCCAATCTAACCGTCTTTCCATACACATTGAAAACCGACACACAAGCAAGCTGTCCCGTCTCACTGGGATAACTAACAAATTTCTGACTCACTAAAACTGTATCCAGTCCGACTCAAATCCATCCATTCCAGGCATTCCTAAAAAACCAAGAAGGATCAAACGACATTAACTTTGTCACGGTAACTAATTCGAAAACAAAAATCAGTTCTAAATCACTTACAAAAGTTATTGCCAAATTTACTCCCAAAATTCGTTCGTCGAACGGAAGTTCCAACCGCTTCGAACAAGTAACTTTGTTAACAAGCACGAATTGCTCTAAATCAAATCCACCAAAACCTCAACCACGAAATGCATTTAATTTTCTTAGACTTGCACTTGTAATTTACTGTGAGGGGCCGCCATAACAACCTTGAGTTGTGTTCAGGCTTTTAGGGGACAGTTTCCAGACTCCCTTGACAGAGCAGTAGCGCATTTGTAACGCCTTTGGTGTTGCAAATATCCATAGGCGGTGCTAGCCGCTTACAGGTGGGCTGTCTGTCTGTCTGCTGAACTAATCCAGTTAAAAAAATTATTAACTCTTGTGTAAGATATCGCCGTGATATTGACAGGCTTTATACATTTTATATAATATTTAAATATATTAGTTTTTTTATAGAACAAATCTACGAACTATTTCCGTACCTTTATTACTTGAATTTAATTTATGAAGTATTGATTTTAATACGCTTGTTTTTTAAATATATTGTTGGTGTGTGTGACATTTATTTGATTATTTGTTGTGTGGAGGTGTCCCGTAGTTTACTTATAACATATTATTAAGTTTATCTTATAATACTTATTCTAATGTGTTAATGTTTTTGTTACATTAATATAGTGTAGAGTGTTTGTGCAGTGTGTTACTTACAATAATATAGTACAGATACTAGTTTTTGTGTAGTAGTGGTAAAGATTACAAATAGTTTAACCGTTGGTTTGAAGTTTAAATAAGATTTGTGGAATAGTTATTGACGTATAGGCTGATTTACATTTTCATTAGTTAAGTAATTAGTTAACTTGAGCAATTGGCGAGTTAAACCATTGGCGTTGTTTGGACGGACATTTTTCAGTCAAGTTGACGATAAAGTAGAAAATACAGAATGCACGTTCTATTTTTGCGAGTTAAGTACACCTCGCCCCATGTGTGCATTTCAGCAATTAAGTACACAATAGTACAAATATATATATATAGAGAAATGGCACAAAAAATACAGACAGGAGTGTCCACTATACTTGTGATTACGCACGTTGTGCTTTTTTTCAATTTTTATAGGCGTATGGTATCGTTAGTTAGATTTTAAAAAAACATAAGTAACAAAGTGTAAAAATTTAGGAAGACATTAGGCCCCCAAAGTAATGAAAATTGTAACCCCCATCGAACTTTTAAACTATGAAGTGAATATTCTTAAATAAATTATGACCGTAGAACTTATATTCACATTTTCAACAAATATTATTTTGTACAATGTCTGGGGAGTACTCTACAAAATGATGACTTATTTTCTTTTTTTAACGTCAATTTGAAAATTAGTCCCGTTCAGGCCAGATATTGGTTCATTATAAATATTTTTCGCAATTTCGATTTCCTTAGTACATAAGCGCGGACTGCAAGGACTTGGCCAAATTGATTATTGTTAAAATATTAAAATTCCATGGGAACCGCACCGGGATTTGAATCCGGTTTAGGATTAATTCCGTCGCACGGGATTTTCTAAAGAGTTTCATAGGTTATAGACAATAGACTTAGCGGAAAAAATATATCGTGGTTCACGCACGGCCTTTTATATATATATATATTAGGATGATAAAAAAAAAATCCAATCAGGTTCAAAAGTGTCTTTTGGGTGTAAAAAAATTTCTGTGAAAAGATGAGCCCTTAATATTAATATTAAGATTGTCCTCATCGCATTTTTTTTAATTCCCATAAGAATAACACAGGAAAAATTTTTTTGCTTGTTCCGATTTTTGTACCGTTCAAACGACTGGTTGACTGATAAATCGCTGTTCCAATCTTTATAGAGAATTGAACGCTCTACAAAAAAGGTCTAATAAAAATTTTTGATTTGTCGATTTTTGATTTTCGGCTACAGTCCGACTCACGCCTTCAACACGAACGCACGACATACGTGCTCGTGTACAAACGCTAGTTTTCGCGCTCACTGCTTGCCTTCAAATAAATCCTTCTGAACTGTATTATATTTGACAAAAAAATTGATCCTTATTTTGACACTGAAACCAACAGTTTCGGTGTAATTTATAAAATTCGATCAAATTTTTGAACAATTGAACTTTGATCTTGAATAACTTTTGAACGCGTGGACAAATAAAAAAATGTTATCGGACCTTTTTTGTAGAGCGTTCAATTCTCTATAAAGATTGGTACAGCGATTTATCAGTCAACCAGTCGTTTGAACGGTACAAAAATCAGAAGAATTTTTTTTTTTCCTGTGTTATTCTTATGGGAATTAAAAAAATGCGATGAGGACAATCTTAATATTAATATTAAGGGCTCATCTTTTCACAGAATTTTTTTACACCCAAAAGAAACTTTTGAGCCTGTTTCGAAAAAAAACTTTTTTTTTTTTTTTGGATCACCCTAATATATATATCCTCTTTTTGTGAATTAACGTAGGTAGTTTAAAAGTAAATAAAAACGTAAAATAGCTTATCATAATGAAGTGGACAGAAGATATAACATTAAAATTCGTAAAAGAATATTTAAAATAGTAACGAATGAAGGGGACGGAACGAACGAAGGAAGGGGGGATACTTTTCCTATCTGCGACAGCGATGTCGCAGATAGGAAAAGTATCCCCCTTCATCTACTTCTCGAATCCTCAACTTATCAGTGTCTTTGTTCTCAGATTCATCCGGGGTCCGTGCCATCGGCCGCTGCCCGCACCGAACATCAAACTCACCTGTCTGACGGGCAGCCTCCGCGTCAAAATCTACAGGTCCTTCGGCTGCTACTTAAGAATCTTATACACAAATGTTAAGTTGTGGGTGGGCGTAGTGAATAGGGGGGAGGTATACTTACCCCCTTTTTTTTTTGGCCAGGGGAAATCCGTTTGAGGACTAAGCCGCGACAGGCACAGAAGCCTGGGGGATGCTCGCGACCCGGTGAGACAGTGTGGGATTCGCTAGATCGGGGGTGGCACTAGCGTGCCCGGTCAGAACCGGAGCCACGCTATTGCCACTCCCCAGTTAGGGATACCCATTAAAACCCCTGGGTGTTCCGTCCTGCGCCTTATGCCAGGGCTATGGGTGTAGGCAATCCTGTCTCCGCATGCCCTGGCAGGCGTGGGCCCCGCTCACTGGGCCTCTTCCAAGGTATACTTACCCCCTTTTTATGTTTTTTTTTTTGGTAACCCAGGGGGAATGTCTTCTCTTGCGACACTGCCTCGGGCCCCGGGAGAAGGGGTGATCCGAGGGGTGTGTGGGACTCCTGGCGGCCGGCTCTGCACGCAGGCTTCGCCGCGGCGAAGCAGTCGCGAGACGTCGAACCGCCAGACTACCCACTAAACCTAACCTGGGCCTCTTTCCTGCGTTTTACGGGGCGCCACGAGAACTAGAGCATAAACTTCAGGACACCCCGAAAGCAAGGTGCCCTGCTTCATCAACAGGGGAGGAAGCCCGCGGGTTCTCCCGGTTCCCACGGCCCCCTGTGATGGCACTAAGGGAGGAGGTGTGCGTAGCGACGCCTCCGACGGCCAGTCCGCCGTTGTCGGATGGGGTCGGCATACGCATCCTCCTCCCTGGTCCTCTCTGCGGCCTCCTTCAGGGACATAACTGTCTCACTGAAGGAGGCAACCGCATTCCATCCGTCCTAGCTCGACAGCATGGCTCCTACCAATTCCTGGAGCGAGGACACAGGACCCACATTGCTTTCCAGCTGATGACGCTGAGGTCCCCATGCGGCGCACTCCACCAGCGTGTGAATCGCCGTGTCGAGGGGTGCGCCGCATTCTACACATTCTGGGGTCGGTTCCCGCCCCGCTACCTGGTGCAGATACTTACCGAAGCAACCATGCCCGGTAAGTATCTGCGTCAGCCTGTACGTTAGGGTCCCGAATTTTCTCGAGACCCAACGAGCCAGGTGGGGGCGGACCGCCTCCACCGTCTCCTTTCCTGCTACTGGGGACCTCAGGTCATTAGTCCTCATCATTAGTTTTTGGGTTATTTTACCTGTTTTTATGTTGATTACTAGCTTTTTTGAACTTTGAAAGGATTTTTCGATTTTGGACCTATGATAGAAGTGCAACATTAGCGAAAAAATCAGTGAAAATAAGTGAGGTTATGTTTATTAAAAAAAGTTTATTTCAAGATCGCCGGACCTTAAGGGTTGTAGTAAAGGTAAGTATTCCTCCCCCCCTCCCCACTTCACCACCCCGCTACTTGAAATTCCTGTATAAAGAAGCTATACATTTACCGGTCCTTCATATCTTCTAAATACAATCATTATTTATATTATTATTTTTCCTTTTCAGTCCATACAAACCACCGGCAACGCAGCGTCGAGCATCGGCCGGCATGAAGACGTCCCCCTAGAGGTACGATCTCCGCCTCCAGGCCTGCTCCGCAACGTCTTCCTAGTATTTATTTTTAAAGTTTAATATTATATAAAATCACCTTTATTGAGTTTAGGTCACCGAATCTCCCGGTTTATACATTACATTTAGACGGTGCACATCACGTGAAACTCATGCCGCAAACATGCTCCAATGCCCATAATACTTCTACCTCACTTTCTCAATGCCCTCATTGCCCTACTCCGCGTTTTTTTAAAGGGAGCAGGGGTCTAAATATCCATATTTCAAAAATTCACCACCAAAATACCCAAACAAATTGTTTTGCGTGTCCCAGCACATTAACAGATTCGGCCTCCAATCCTCGGACTATTTGGACCGCCTTATGGAAACGTTTGGCCTGCCTAAAAAATAATACTCCATTAATTCGACGTATCCCCGGGGGGCACGCATAACGGTGGCGGAATATCTCACAAAAATATTGGCACAAATTCTAGCTGAAAATTCTCCCACAAATTGGGGAAGCTACCTATTTTTCTCGTTCCGAGTTTTCCATTCGACCGGCTATGATAAAAACTATTATTTGACTAAAACTTTCAAACAGAACTGCTGCCGTTCAATAATTGAAAATTTAGATACGTCCCATATCTTAGGCAATAAATTTTCAGTAAATTTATCAAAAAAGATTGAAAATAAAGGAAGCGAGGGAGACTTGAAAGGTGCAGCCTGCTTACTTTTTTCTAACGATAGCCTAGCACCAGACTCAGCAGACACACCCTCGGCACTAAAGACAAGCATCATATTCCAACTTCTCCGCCAGATCCTCCCTCTTCACAAACAGAGTTCCTACAAGCATCAGCTAAAGACGTCTATTCAGCAATAATGTCATTTAAAACAGGCTCAGCTGCTGGAATAGACGGCCTTTCTCCACAACATTTGAAAGACCTTATTAGCGGTTGTACAGGCAACATTGGCCAAACTCTTCTAAAACACATTACCCAAATTATAAAACTGATGCTTGTAGGAAAGGTTCCCGACGGAATTAGGGAAGTTCTATACGGCGCAAATTTAATAGCTTGAAAAAGAAAGATGGCGGTATCAGACCGATCGCCGTAGACAACTCGTTACGACGAATCGCCTCGAAGGTCTGTTGCCGCCATATATCCACAAAATTAAAAAACAAATTCCAACCCTTACAATTAGGTTTCGGCTCTAAAGGAGGCTGTGAAGCAGCCGTGCATTCTTTGATGTCATTCATAAACAATAAATGCGGAGAAATTATTTTAAAAGTAAATGTAAAGAATGCTTTTAACTCTGTCGACAGGTCCATCATGTTACACGAAGTAATATCTAATATTCCAGAAATATCAAATTACCTTTGTGAAAGCTATTCAAAACCCACAAATCTTATGTATAAAAACAACCTTATTCTATCATCTGTGGGCTGTCAACAGGGCGACCCGCTAGGTTCGGCCATCTTCAGCTTGGCGATCCATCCGGTCATCGAATCCCTCAAGTCTAAATTTAATGTGTGGTATCTAGACGATGGGACTCTAGGCGGCGATGCAGAAACTGTACTCCAAAACCTACTTATCCTGATATCAAAATTTAATTCAATAGGATTAGAGTTAAAATTCTCAAAATGCGAAATTTTCCTGTCCGATAGCCTGTCTAAAAACGAAAGCGACAATATTAGCAATATGTTCAATGTCGTCGCGCCCGGTATTAAGGTCCTGGAGAAGGATTCTCTTCGCTTGATTGGAGCCCCTATTCTAGATGAGGCCATTCCAAATTATCTGTCTGAGCAATCAGCCAAATTTGATCTGTCATACTCTAAACTTTTCGATATTCACTCTCAAATTGCATATCACATTATACGACATTGTCTGTTTGTAGCAAAATTAACATGTCTTACGATGCGCCCCGCTTTGGAAATTTTCTAATCTTATAAAACCACTAGATGACCGCATTATAGATGTGCTTAGTAAAATTTTAAAGGCTCAACTTTACAATAATGGACACTGAATTTTACGAAAATCAAGTTTAGGGGTATACATACGCCTTATATATAGACACTAGACCTCTTATTTGGGCTAGGAAACAAGTTTTTAGGGTCCACCAACAAGTTTTGAATGAATAATGGGAAAAACAAAAATATGTTTGATAAACAAGGTTATGTCACTTTTGTTGAAAAAAACTTTGATTTGTCTTTAGGAATACACTTACACATGATACATAAACACTAAAACCATTTTTTACTTTAGTAAACAAGTTTTGAATTAGTTATTATATTTTTAAAGTACATAATAATAAATCACAGTACTGTCACTTTTTTTCACTTTACGACGATAAATAAATGTTACCAAATCAGTATGTCAATAATATCGATTTTTTAATTCGAATATCATTCGATATTCCAATAATGTCCATTTTGAAATACGAAAATTATTGTTACTGCTTATATATTACGAGTTTAAATGAGTAGTATTTGTAATCGATTTATTTTTATTACAAACATCGATGCATTAGGCGGAAATATGAATATTTTGCCGCCTTTTTATTTTTTAATAATGAGCGACTACGAACTGGTGCAAGGACAGTGTTTCTCGTGACCAGTAACTTAAACGGTGAGTTGGTTGGGTTGGGTTAGTGTTTAGACCAAAGCGCACGAGCCGAGCGAGCGAAGCGAGCGTGCCGCGGTCGCGGCCGGCGAGTGCCAGAACCGACTGATCACCATTTATTTATTGATAACTATTTAAATGGTGGTTACAAATCGGTTGTGACATTTGTTGACCGCTGTCAAGGCACACTTGCTTTGCTTGATAGGCTTGTGGGCTTTAGTCCGCGTTTTTAGACTGTATTAAATGTTTTTTACATTGACTACTAACTTTTCTTCTGCATTTCTCGTCTTTAGACAAGAAATAAGTACACCATTTTGAAAAAAAATAGTAAAATTATGTTTACAAAAAAAATCATATCTCAAAAACTACACGTCTCCTAGACATGGGGGTTGCAGGAGGGAGAAGTACTCTTCCCCCCCTTCCCCCTCCCCCCCTCCACTACTTAAAATTCAGTGTCCATTATTGTAAAGTTGAACCATTTTAAATTCTGAACTCTCAGACAACTGCTGGATCCAAGCTTCCCTACCTATTAGGTATGGAGGTTTAGGCATCCGCAAAATCTCTAGCGTTGCTCTACCGGCTTTTCTTTCATCCAACTACAGCACTAGCTCATTATTAAAAAAAAAATGCAACACTGGGATAATGTCAATACATCCTTTTTAAATGAAGCACTAAACGCCTGGAAAATTGTTTGCCCTGAAGACATTCCCACGATCATGAATTCGCAACGATGCTGGGATTAACCTATATGTCCTCTACATATAGGTTAAACACAGAACTTTTAAATTCAACTAACTCTACAGGACGTGCCCGCATCCTTGCCGTTTCTCGCAAAGAGTCTGGTTTTTGGCTCCAAGCTATCTCTATATCTTGTCAATGTATGGTACAGTATGTGCTCACATGTTTAGAGTTACAGCTTAGACCTAATAAAAAATAAATAAATAAATAGTATTATGAATGTTTATTTAGTACTAAAAGTAGTGATTATAGAGACATATGAAATGCTGTTGTCAGACAAATTTCGGGGTAAAAGAGGCACTAGGCAAAATAAGAACTATCAGATCAACGTATATTCAAGAACGAAAAAGTTAAAGATTCTTAAATGTGGTATAGAGACAGATCAAGTTTAGGTGTCAAGCTTGAAATGGTACAAATGGTATCATAACACTATTAAAGAAAAGACCTCACAGAAATTATAACGCAAGATAATTTTGTAACTAATATTTATTAATTTACGGTCCCAGACCAGAAGGTATGACTATTATTTGAAAATATTTTATATATCACTCTCCTTTGACCTGCTTACTGATCCACTTTCGATAAAGCAGTTAGCGTAATAATCACTCATTATGCGTGCCATATGAGCAGAGTGGTTAGCGGTGCTATTTGGTAGTGGTAGAACGGCTTCCGATGCTAGTTCTCTTCAATCACCAGGCATCACTTCACCTGTATTGGAGCTTTTGGCATCTAGTTTAATAGACTAATTGATGTACTTTATTTTTCTCACTAGTTGGTTAAGGCACAACAAGCCTTTACGATTTTAAAAACTCTGGCTAGACAAAACGGTAATGGTTACTCTAATATTCTAAAGCTACTGACTAGAACTCCAAACGTATTCTCCACTACACTCTAGCTCTTGAAAGCCTAAAGTTGGATATTTTTCGAGCCGTGGTTATATTGTGTTATATCGTAAGGTTTCATTAAATAAGATTTCAATGGAAATGCATTGTCTCCAACACTACAGTGATTTTCTGGTAGTATGTTTTCCAATAATCCATTGAGCTAACAATTTCTAAAAACTCCTCCATCAAATATTCTATTATTACACCCGACATCGATATACGTAAAATTATAAATATCATCAACCAAAGCTATTAGCACTAATATATCTAGATCAAAATAGCGTATATTTTGATGATTATAGTAGTAATAATAACTTCCAATTTCAATAGGTACTTTTATGAAAACATATTTTCCATCAATAGAGCAGCACAACATTTAGAAAAATTTCACTTATCATTGAAATCTTAAGCGGTTGCCTTTCATGATTCATGTTTTGGATCCTAAAAATAAAATTATAAACCTTAATTTGCAGAGTTGTGCTGAAACAGAAGTCTACTGTTGAAATTAACATTGATTGAATCATTTTCCCCGCAAAAAATGAAGAAAATAATTTAAATAAACCTGTTTATACACGTAAAAGAAGTTTAGCCCACCGTGATATCTTAGTCAATAAGGTCAGGGATGTAGAGGAAATGATCTAACAACTATTGATGTCGATACAACTCGAAAATTTATTTGATATATTTGTTAAAAGTGTTGCTGCACAACTAAATGCAATGCCTTTGATTGATGAGTTACTAGTAAAAACACATGTGCAAAACTATGTAACAAGAATGCGCGTGCAGTCAATAAGAGGGATATCATCAAATTCAATAAATTGTTATTCTTCTCCGCTGTCTACTACAACGTATATCTTTAAGCCCTTGGACCTTAACATCCGCAATTAAAATAGTATAGATTATACTTCTTTTTCGCTAGACAGATCATATTACATGTAGTTTACACTTTGTTCCACCGTTATCTTGTACCATTGAATAGTTAAGAAATAAAATAAAAAGTTATCACACTGGGGAACTCACCTTGTACTGGTAGGTAACACTCTACTTATCACTACACTTTTTTTCAGTGTCGGTATCCGCACCACTATTTCTTCTTTATTAAAAAAGTATATTGAAAAATCCAAAAATACCTCTATCAGAGGATTGATTATAAGTCAATATTAAAAAGTCTTAAAAAAGGAGGAAATAAATTAAGACGAAAATGTCGATACCGCTCATCATCGTCGTCATCAGAAAGGTCGATTCCCACCATCCAGAAGGTTAGTTTTTGTCAAAAATACATCATAAAAGTACTGAACATTATACTATACTGGTTTTTTAATTAACCATATTATGTTACGTTTCATCCAAATGAGGGGTAAATGCCTTCACAATATAGCATTACGCTCGTATTGCGCAATCTATACAAAAGTTACTTTTCAGTTTGAAATGTATATATTTGTGCCTCCAAATGGGATAATGCATTCACTATAACATATCCTCGAAGTTGCAAAAACTGCATTACACGGACCAGGTGTGTAGCCTTTTTTCAAAATTTTTTTAGGGTTTATTTAAAAAACTGCAACAGTTATAAAAACTGGTTAACAACTAGTTATAAAAACTGCAACATTCCGTTCAAGAAATAGGTAAAAAAACACATCTTCTTTACGATCCATTCCACGATGTAGCCTCCATAGATTCATAAGATGTTAATTTTTTTTCCAGAACCTGAAATTGAGTTATCTGACAGTATTTCAGAAAATATTGCTCCCCAACATCTTGAAGAGATTCAAATTTTTTATGCTACTCTTGAGAGTGAGAGACCCAAACTGTGGTCGAACAAAACATAGATGAGAATATAATAAACATCTTAGGTGATGATCCATCATCCATAAAAAAAATGAGTGACAATCCAAATGATGTCGCAGGACGTTGGCAACACACTGCCACTACCTTAGTGGCAGTATGTTGCAGTTTTTTAGGCCCTTGCCTAAAAAAGGAGAAAAAAAATATTCAAAAATATATTTGCCGCCGCAAAACTACAAGTTAATCTGCGCACCATCTCTAAACATAGAGTTAAAAGCAGCAGTATCAGAGTTCATTCTTAAAAAAGACATAGGCATTGAAACAAGACAGCAACTAATAATATAAGCTGCCGTCTCATATGTTGGTAAAGCAATTACCAAAGCAATGGACAAACAACACCACGACTTAGTGAAATTATTAAATGATGCTGGACGTTTATTATATGATATTATCTACAATGATTCAAAAATGAGACGAGCTACACAGTCTTATCATCTTTGAAAAAAAATATAAGAGACCAGATAAAAGAAACTTTTTTTTTCAATACTAAATTTTTTTTAAGTATTGAACTGGGAGATAAACTAAAAGCAGCAAAAATATATAAGCCTCGGGTCACAAATAAATAAAAGTACTAACATTAACCAAAATGTAAACCAAAGAAAGCACGCAGGCAACAAACAGCTTCGAGGAGGGCACGAGCTTCAAAGAAGCAACTAGTAAATCAACCACACAACACAAGAGGAAGTAACGGAGGTAAAAAGCAATGTGTATGGGGGCAGATAGGGCAAGATACTTCTACTCTCAATGGAAACAAATTACTAACTAATTTTGCAATGTATAAAAGGCTATAAGATACCTACCTACCCTTCTCCACACCAGTCTTGTAAATACATTGTCCAAAATTACCACTTTAAAATGCTCTTGAAGATACTCTTGAATATAAGTGCACTCTTGCCTAAAGGGGCAAAGTCTCCGTGCGAGCCATGTCTAGGACAGTTTTTGTTAAACTATTTCTTAATCCCAAAACCTGACGGTGCTAAAAGATTTATTTTAAATTTAAAAATATAAAGAAATGTATCGCTGTTTAACATTTTAAATTAGAAGATTTAAGAACTGTTATAAAATTATTATCTAAGGATATATTACATATGGTTAATATTGATTTGGAAGATGCCTATTTTCTAATTATATATTCAGATTTTCGAAAATACTTTAAATTTAAATGTGTCAATATCTAAGTAACACAAAAATGAATAATTCTTTGAATTTAATGTTTTACAAATTGGCTTACGCACTGCACCATATAGAGACCAGATAAAAGAAACTTTTTTTTTCAATACTAAATTTTTTTTAAGTATTGAACTGGGAGATAAACTAAAAGCAGCAAAAATATATAAGCCTCGGGTCACAAATAAATAAAAGTACTAACATTAACCAAAATGTAAACCAAAGAAAGCACGCAGGCAACAAACAGCTTCGAGGAGGGCACGAGCTTCAAAGAAGCAACTAGTAAATCAACCACACAACACAAGAGGAAGTAACGGAGGTAAAAAGCAATGTGTATGGGGGCAGATAGGGCAAGATACTTCTACTCTCAATGGAAACAAATTACTAACTAATTTTGCAATGTATAAAAGGCTATAAGATACCTACCTACCCTTCTCCACACCAGTCTTGTAAATACATTGTCCAAAATTACCACTTTAAAATGCTCTTGAAGATACTCTTGAATATAAGTGCACTCTTGCCTAAAGGGGCAAAGTCTCCGTGCGAGCCATGTCTAGGACAGTTTTTGTTAAACTATTTCTTAATCCCAAAACCTGACGGTGCTAAAAGATTTATTTTAAATTTAAAAATATAAAGAAATGTATCGCTGTTTAACATTTTAAATTAGAAGATTTAAGAACTGTTATAAAATTATTATCTAAGGATATATTACATATGGTTAATATTGATTTGGAAGATGCCTATTTTCTAATTATATATTCAGATTTTCGAAAATACTTTAAATTTAAATGTGTCAATATCTAAGTAACACAAAAATGAATAATTCTTTGAATTTAATGTTTTACAAATTGGCTTACGCACTGCACCATATGTCTTTACAAAATTAATGAAACCAGTAATGAAGGTTTTAAGAGAGAAAGTATTTATTTCCTGTATATACTTAGATGATATATGTTTGATTGATAATTCATTTTCAAATTGTGCAAATAATATATAAAAAACTATTAATATCTTAAAAACATTACGGTTATATTAACAACTATAAGAAAAGAAGCCTAATACCAAACCAAATATGCAAATATTTAGGAATATTAATAAATTCTCAAAATTTTACACTTAGTTATCAAACACAAAAAAGAACAAAAATAGAAAACGACATAAGTCACTTTAATGTATTAAACAATTGCAAAATCAAAAAATTTGCCAAAATGGTGGGCTTACTTGTGTCTTGATTTTTCCCGGGCGTTTGACTGCATAAATCATAATTTACTTCTATCAAAATTAAAATATTATGGTTTAGATCAGAAGGCAGTGCGCTGGTTTACTAGCTATCTAAGTAACCGGTATCAATTCGTTAAACTTGATCATAGCAATGGTTCCTCATCTATATCGGAGAAGTTGGCAGTGAGTAGAGGGGTACCTCAGGGGTCAATTTTGGGTCCTCTTCTTTTTATTTTATATTCAGCAGACATCACTCGACAAATACAATATTGCAAATTTCACACCTATGCCGATGATACCCAGATTTATATATCATTTAAGCCGACAGATGTAGATTGTGCTATAGTTAAAATAAATGAGGATTTGTCGAGAATAGCGCTGTGGTCTAAACAGAATTGTTTAGTGCTGAACCCCTCCAAAACCAAATATCTTGTTTTTGGCAGCAAATGTAATATATTAAAACTTAACCCAACAGTTGCAGTTATGGTTAATGATGTTCCTATTGAAAGGGTGTACGAAGCGCGAAACCTAGGCCTCCAAGTAGATAGTGAACTTAGATTTGAAAAACACGTTGCCAAATCAGTAAAAACATGCTTTTATAAACTTAAGGTGTTATATAAAATTCGGCCATATCTAAGCCATAGTTTGAGAATACAATTAATTGAGTCACTAGTTCTGTCCCAGCTTAATTACTCCGATATCGTTTTTGGCCCTCGCCTACTGGGTAGAACGCAGAAACTCATCCAACGAGTACAGAACGCTTGTGCACGCTTTTGCTTTGACATCCCATTTAGAAGTCATGTGACGCCTTTTATAAACAACTGTTCAATGTTGAAAATGAAGCACCGCCGTAAATTGCATCTCGCCTGCCTACTTTTTGGAGTTATTAAGCATAAAGCTCCTTCATACTTGTATAAAAAGCTTTCTTGGTTCTCTTCAAAAAGATCGGCTGGACTGCGGCAATGCGCTATGCAACTTACGACGCAACGACATGGCACAGTTGCTTTTAGGGGTAGTTTTAGGTATGCTGCCTCCAAGTGCTGGAACAATATCCCACCCCCCATAAAAAACATGCAAAGTATTCATGGATTTAGAGTAAAATTTAAAAAGTTCTTGTATGCCCACCAAATGTGCCAATCTGATCTCGTTCATGATACCAGTGCTAGATAATGGCACCCATTTGGAGGTTGTGCCTGACCTATCCTGTATGTGTTATCATTGCTTATTTTAAACTCTTATCTGTTCTAACTATCTCAAACTATATAAAAAATATGTATTTAATCTTTTTACAATTGTTGTGGATATTTTTCTTTTTTTTCCTTCTCTTTTTTTTTCTTTTTGTTTCACTTTGTATTTTAATTGCTGCAGTGTCCGTGTATGTCACTTGAATGGCCCTAGCGGAAGATCAGCGCTGGTTAAGTTAACCAGCAACATGCTAAGCTAGGACCAATTTAGAGCTACACTTTCTTTGTTTTTTCTATTGCATTGTTTTGATTATGATACATTGTACATTTATTTATAGTGTATATTGTATTTTAATTTGTGTTGTGGTTCTAAATAAACGTTTTTTCTTTCTTTCTCTTTCTTTCTTCTTGCAAACGACAAAAAGTTTGCGAACAACTTTCTTCAAGTGGCGCTATAATTTTACGGGCCTTTATAGCTTTGTTAACTATATCAAAAAGTGACATTGAATATAAATAGAAAAAAATTATTAATTAATTTGTGAAAATATCCATAACGTTTAAATTTTTTAGTAATAAGCAAGTCACCGGTTGAACAATTCGAGCCATCAATAAAACAATTCTACAATAATAATTTGTACCGTAAAGATTCATACACGCTAATGTTACATCGCCAAATTAATAAAACCTGTTTATTGTCATATTCATTTCAGACAAAACAAATCAAAACTGCCCTGTTTTTTTAAAGAGTTTATAATGTAATACGATTTACAGTTTCAAAATACAAAGTAACTTGTTTAAGAGATGTAAACAAATTATCTTCCTACATACTCATTACTTCCCATTTTGGTTTGATACAAACCACTAATTATTTGAGAATTTCTAGGCAGATCTATCATTATTTTGCATGAGATTTGCATCAAATTCTAGGTTGAAAGTCTCTTATTAATGGAAACAAGCTTAGTATCATTTGCCCTTCGTTATCATCCTCTAGCCTCTGGTTTGAAGTATTTGAATTCTAAATGTTACAATTATGTCGCGTGGTTACAGTTCACAACTCAAATTTCATTGAACACTGGACTATTAGTTTGTAACGTACGTTATCGCATCGGGCTAGTTGCGATCAATGAATTGAACTCGTACATTCAGATTCAGGAGAGGCTGCTAGACGTATGATCTCCAAACATTCAAAAATGAATTAAATAATATTACTCAAATGACCTTCAAAAAGTCCCAAGTAGTTGGCTGGGTTCTTATATTGGGTTTTCAATACCATCCGATATCGATTTTTTCCGGAAAAGTGGGTAAACAATAAAAATATTTTTTAAAATACAAAATAAAATAAAAAAAACACTTTTATGTTGAATTATTCATCCATCGTTTATTATATTTCACACGAAGCGTAACCAATGCAAAAAGGCGGGATTTTATAATTGCACGTCAATTTTGCTCTCGACATTTGGCTGACTAAAAATTAACGTGTCAACGATTTAGACGGCAACATTCAAGGATTAATGTATTTATTTCTCCTTTTCTTTTAATGTGCCTTTTTACAATCATTTGGAGTAATTTTTCATAATAATTTGGAGCAGTGTTTAAATCTTCAATCTTCTAACAATCCTTCAATACTTCACATAATAACATCTCATTTTTGCCTTCCCTTATTGGCTTCTTCATTAATACAATTTCGATTCATTTATTATTATTTTTTATTGCAGGAGTTTAGCAGACAGGCAGACGGCCCACTTCATGCAAAGCGGTTACCATCACCTATGGACATTTGCAACACCAAAGCTGCTACAAATGCGCTGCTGCTCTCTTAAGGGAGACTGGAACCTGATGCCGGAACACAACTCAAAGTTTTTATGGCGACATATTTTAGCCCAGGGGTGGTGGTCATCAAGTCGGGCAAATATCCTATCACTTGGCTGGCTCGCAAATTAAAAATCAAACATAACTTCTCGCGCTTACAAGCTTTTATTTCACAATAATAATTGGACTTGACTCAATATTAAAGCAAATAAATATACATAAAATTTAAATACCGCGCCGCCCTAAACATGCCTTCAGAATTCGAAACGAAAATGAGTTTGTTGGTTTGCTGTTTGCTTAGCTGTATGATTAAATATTATTTTGGCCACATGACTAGCTCGAAAATCAATGTTTTAATGGTCATATGTCGTTTTAGACCACATACTATAAGAATGGCCTAGGTTTTTGGTAAGGCTTACATGATGGCCAGGGAATGCCTTTTCGGCGATTCAATATAAATGTGCATGATACTGACCGGTCATTATCCTTATATGCACCCAAGGTGATGTTAGTATTACTACGAATGAATGAAATGAATAAAAACACTTTATTGTTCACCAAAAATTAAAACTACGTTCTTAAAACTAAGTACAGTAAATGCTGAACAAAGAGCGGCCTTGTCACTTAAAGCGTACTCTTCCAGGCAACCCTCTATACTAAAGATAAAAATTAAGACAACATTGGCGGTGAAACAAAATAAGATATGTCATACTATATATAGAATCATCAGCATGTTTTAGACTTGCGAGGACCAAAGATATTTAGAAACCATCAGTTTAAAAGACAATATGGATTTAGCTTGTCTGATGTTGAGTGGCAGAGTTCCATAAACGGACAGCTTGTATCGTGAAAGAGTTATCAACGAAGGAAGAAGTGTGTACAGGTGTCATTAAGGAGAGATTATTACTAGAGCGCAAATAACGGGAATGAGAAAGATGTAGGAAATCAAAACGTTCTTTGAAATACGGAGGCGTACGAAGATCAAAAAGGATATTGTACGAAAGAGAGAGTAAGTGAATATTATTATTACATTATTTGTATTATAATAATACGAGTGTTTCATCCCTCTTTCTCATGGTGCGTTGCGTTATGTTTTAATTCAATAATTCCTGACTTTTTTTTAAATGTTTGACAAATTAGGTATATATTCAGCCTTATAATTTAATGAATGTTTTACAAGTAGCTAGGCCCGAAATGTCTTAAGTGCCTGGGTTTTGTTTCGCCGCTTTATTACACATTATTCCTTGATTAAACAAACAAGATGAGTCACCGGCAACAAGCTTATAATTAAACAATACGTTATTAAAGTAGGTTCTACGATAAATAGCCGTGTATTCCCTTTTGTTACAATTTGCCTCATAGTTTATAGAAGGCGAGAATTTATATTGAATCCATTTCATAAAATGGGGAACTTGGGGCTTAAGTCAAACGCCGCGATTTGATTTTGTTTGTGTTTTATTTACGGCCATTTGATGTCTCAGCATTATTATATTTCTATTCCACTCGTATGAAAGATGTATTTATGTTATATATTATTTGGACACAAATTTCCTGTAGTTTCTCTTTGTAATATCTATAACTAGCTGACTTGTGTCCACTACAATGGGAGCAATAGGAGATAAGCCGACATATAATTACCCATAGGAAAAACAAACAACAACAAAGGAGTATGATTATTATATAATTTGGCACCAGAGAAAGGCAGATCTTAACTTTCAAGATTTAAATAAATTCTCTGAGTCTACAGGAATTAAGATTGAAAATAAACACAATTTCAGTTATATAGCCTGCCTGGAAGGAAAACAAACAGAATCCATGTCCATGTAAAGGTTCGCGAGGTAAAACTATGCTAGAACTTATTCATTCAGATACGTGTGGACCGATGGAAGTTCAGTCACTTGGAGGGGCTCGCTGCTTTGTTACCTTTATCGGTGATTACATCAGGAAAGTATTTGTTTATTTATTAAGTAAAAAGTTTGATGTTTTTGAAAAATTTAAAGCATAATTGGAAAATCAACTTAATTTAACTATAAAGACTTTTCGAACAGATAATGGCCAAGAATATTTAAGTAATGAGTTTAAAACATATCTTAAAAGGGCTGGCATTACTCATCAAATGTCCACTCCATACACACCTCAACTCAAAATGGGATATCCGAGAGGATGAACACTTACTTGAGAGAGCGACATGCATGTTATTTAATGCAAAATTACAGAAGCAGTATTGGGATGAAGCGATTTCAACAGCTGTCCAACCGCTATCCAACAAAAGCGATTGCATACTGTTCTGTGCACACAGCTTTTTAAAACATTCCTCTGAACAAGATGAAGGGGATTCTTACTGCTCATCGGAAGAGTTTATATATGAGCCTGATTTAAAAATAAATCAATAATAAATCAAACAAAATATCATAAGTAGATCAAAGGCTAGAAAGTGGAGAGAACAAAATTATGATATTAATACATATTTATGTTCAGATAAATTAACAGAACAACAAGATACTCCAGGAACACAGTAAGGCGATGTCTCTGGAAAATGTAAATTCAGAAAAATGGAAACAGTCTACTGAAGAAGACTTTTAAGCGGACACAGAAAATAATACTTGGGATTTGATTTAAAAGCCAAAAAGAGTGCGAACAATTGGCTGCAAATGGGTCTTTAAAATTAAAGACGAGCCATCTGGTGTGCTATTCAAGTCTAGACTATGTGCTAAAGGCTGTGCACAAAAATAAGCCGTAGATTACAATGACATATTTTCACCTACTGTGAGATATGATTTCATTAGTCTTACCATCTGAAGCTGCTCTGGCAGTTTTTTCTTTTATATATGGTAAAGACTTTCGGTAATATATTCAAAAGAAAAAAACTGAATAAATGTTTGGCAGCCCGCATATAACGAAGGATTCTGTAGAGATAACAAACGTCAATTATTTTCATGACTTGATCACGGATCCAAAAAAATGTATCATTGGAAAACCCCGTATGTCAAAAACTACTTAAATAATTGTGGTTGAAAGTTATTTTAAAATCTATTACAATTTAGTATAGATTCATTTCATTTTGGTATTAGTGTACAATATTTTTTTTATTTACTATTAATATATGTATATAATTTGAAACTATAGCATTGAATACCGTCCCACTATTAGAAATGTGATATCATCTCCAGAAGGTTATCTGGAAGAAATCGTTGTTAGCGATAAGACCGTCGATTATTATGTTCTTGTGTGCAATAAAGATAGAAAGTAGATAAACAACTGTCTATCTACAATGATTTTTTAGAATTTTCACTTAATAGTTTAAAAGTTAGACGGTGCACAACAACCCTTATTACATTAGAAGTGAAAACTTTTAAGGAGATGGGAAATTTTGATAAAATTACTGACATGTCCTTGCTAGTATAATATATTACAATATTATAATAAATGTAAGTTGCAACAAGGTATGATGTTTAGTCTACTCTCAATTTTTTAAACATCAACTGCGTGACCACATACGGCAACACACAGTTGTTGGTTTTCAAATTTGTTGTTATTGCCGCCACAACCGCTGTACGAAAAACCTTTGCACGTGCGTTCAGTCACGTCATAGTAGTACCTGTAAAAAATTGCTACATTGTACACACTAAAATTAAATAATAAATTGTACATTGAGTGTAAAATCACTTGCAAGGAACCGTTTATGCAGAACACTTTGTCTCGTGCTTATATTTCAATATGCATAAATAAAAATGTAAGTAAGTAATGTCATTGTAAGTAATGTCAATAGAAAATTGACATTACTTGTGTGGCATTTATATGTCAAATTATAACCAGTAGAAGGTAAATTAATGAACAGTGAAATATAAATGAAAACCCGGCAAAGGTTTGTTGAAAATTACTATCAATCTGAGCTATGTTCTAACCCCAGCGAGAATAGATGTAATAGATAAAAATATCTATATATCCCTAATGTATTTTCAGGCGACAACTTTATACAGTACAAATATCTCAAATATTTTTCGTATTCATAAACATTTTTATAAAACTATGCACTGATTCGAATATTGCGCTGTGTTCTGGCTATGTACATTAACCGTCAAAAAACCTTGTTAGTGTGGATGAAAAATGCTAAGAAAATTATCGCTCAGCATAAAATATAATTTTAAAATATTGATTATATCTGGACGACAGAACAAGCCATTGCTGTCTCTTTTTTAAACGGTAACTATTGTTTCTATAGAGAGCAAGATTTTAATAGATTCATTTTCAGTCTTCACAATGGAAAGTATCTAATAATGTTCTCGGTATGGAAAACACATGAGTCAAATTTCAGCAAAAATGGTCTATTTGTTTTTCCGCAAAAGCGCAACAAGCAGACAGACTTCCTTTCACATTTAATATTTCCAGCATGGCTTCCTATATAAATAATAGTAATCAGTCGCCTAGTCGTAGGTGTGACAGTGGTCAAACGCGAACTTGTATAATCACAAAGAAGTCATATCACTGAAGTCTAAATATTCTAAAAGGTCGAAAAAGGTAAAAGAGCCCGAAAAAGTGTAAAAAGGATTAAAAGAGTAAAAAGGGCAAGAGAGACATAAGGGAAAAAGGCAAATATTTTCTTAAGTTTTCGCGACTTGTATACATAATAAAACTACGTTTTAACGGTTTTAAGCGCGTTAATTTACTTGATTTTGTTTATTCCGATGTTTCGTAAATTACCTCGCTTAAAACCGTTAAAACTTGGTTTTATTATGAAAAAAAGCAAGTTAATAATTACTTAGTAATTATAGCCGCTACCTCCGGACACTATCCCATTTTCCGGGATAAAAACTATGCTTTACGCATCTTAAGTATCGAAATTACGTATATACCGAATTTCATCCAAATCTGTCCATAGTTTTTCCGTGAAAGCGTAACAGAGAGTCAAACATTTTTTTTGTGATATGAATCGTAGGTATATAGTTTCAATATACATAATTATATCACTAAAACATCGTGCCGTACAAAAACCATTATATTCAGATATCAGCCCGATGACCTAATGACCGACGCCTAAGTAACGCGAATCATATCCAAACGAGCTATATACGTGATTTCGCTCTTGTTGTTCCTAAGTGAGTTAGAATAAGATACACGACTAGCAACGGAATTTATAAAGGAGAAACATGCAAAATTCGTACAATTGTGATCCTTAATTTTTTAGAGTACATAATTATACAATTAGAAAAAAGTTTCAACCTTCAACTTTAAACCGTAATCTTGAAACAATAATAATCATGCGTCGGGGTTAAAGATAATAACAGTAAACTCAACATGCTTCTCCAAAGCAAAATAACGGAGTCACACATCGGTTATCTCGATGTGCAGGTTTCGTATTCATCACGATGAATTCTTTCACCGTCAGCACGCTGTGATTGTAACGAAATGCGCATTAGCTCAGAAAAACTATATAAGCGTTGCATGCTTGATCAGGATTCGAAACCACGTTATTGAGGCGAGGATGCGTTATACCTTCAATTACCGATTTACCCTGACTTAAGCGTCTAATCGTGGATATATTCTTCTAATGACTATAAAAATCATATAACGATAACAAAAATATGACAGAATAAGATCAGACCAAGAAAAATCTATTCACATTCTTCAGATTCAGATAATATATGTAGATTTCAAATCTGATTTGGAATAGATATCAATATAGAGATTCAATTAGATAGGCGGCAAAAAATATATCCACTGTGAAAATCGTAGAGAGCATAAATCGCGAGTTCGCGACACGATATGAGAAAATCTGAATAGATAGATCGGTCAATTAATATATGTATTCAGAAATATATGGTTCCAAAATCCGATATCAAAAACGAATAATAGTTTCGCGGTGAAAACGTTAAAAGTGATACCACCCGGTTACTTACTTACTCCCATCCATGTACTTCTATTATACAATTCATACATGTACCATTTATGTCTTAAATACAAAAGAGAATCGTAAATGTGAAATTTACTTCTCTTTTCAAAAATTTTAAATCCAGTGGAAATTGGTTTTCACTCATCGAACTGCTTTATTATATAAATAAAAGTCCTATAGAACGAAACAGTCAAACCACACCGCGATGTAATACTACTGTAGTGTCATCTAGTAATACATTATGTAAATACAACTAGCTGTACCAAAAAATAGTTTAATTATATATTCTATTCTTATAGATCTTATAGATATTTGACATAGATTGTGTTTTTTTTATACACAATGGGTATTGTTGGTGTCTGGTGCGTACACGAATAAGTGAGACTGTTTCTGACGCATGAGCAAGCCACGTACATTTGACCATGTGAGAAGCATGGACTTTCCAAACTCAATATACACACACTTATAGTTTTTATTTATTTATATAGATATAGATTTTTTAAGCCAAAAACTCTCGCGGGCGTTCTCAGAACACCCTACCAAAGTTTCATTACAATCTGATCAATGATTGAGGAACGCATACAGGACAAATATACAATCATTTATTTCATTTTATGTAGAAGATTGAGCTGCGATTACGATTATTTTATGATAGCGAATGGTTTTGACGTGCATGCGAAAAGGGAACGTGCCGTCAGATTTAATGAGAATTTTAATATAGTAGAAAAAAGTGTGTATAGACCGAAAGAAGGTTACATGGAGATACCACTAATACTTACATTGGGTGATAATCATGACAATTTCCAAAATCTGGTTGAAAACGGCAGTATATTTTTTCCGATATATTTTTATCCGCTATTGCACTAGGACCATCATCTAAAATATGCGTAAAGGATTCATTGTGTATTTTAAAATTGACTATGAAATTTTAGGACTTCTTTCATCTTGTACTAGACAGATGTTTATGTAAATTTGTCCATGTAACATTCGATGTTATAGAATAACTAATACACCTTATTTTTCCATTGACATAATCAGACAAACAGAAGTTCGACGAGTTGTTACCGTGGCCTATCAACGTGTTTTTATTAGGAGAATTCAGCACCAGAAACAAATACAAATAAATAAATAATATCAAACAAACACATGTTGTATATCACCAAATTAAGCAAGATACGCTTGTGTTATGGGTAACATACAACGGACGGCTCTGGGGCCAATCCCAGACACCCAGACTATAGTAAAAATAACGGAGAAAATTCGTTTCTGAATTTTACCATACCAGTAATAAAACCCGGAGCTTCTGTGTTACAGTGAGATAGGCCGCCAAAGGCATAGTCCGCTCAACCATAGAGGCCATAAATAATATCGATAATGTATGGTGTTTCAATAAAACTAGATCGATTTCCATAGATAAGTATTAAATGTTATGAATATCCTTTCTTCAGTCTTGAAACAATCTCTCTACATTTAACAATTATACCAAACTTACATATATAAAAAAATCTATATAAAGTATTATGATTATATTATCATCATTTTATGTCATACCCTGACTGACAGCCATAAACGCTCTACATTTCATATTTCTATCAATGTACGGTTGCAACCAAAAGCTTTTTTACCCTTGTAGTAAATAAAAAGAACCGCTTCATTACTTGAGGCACTTGATATCGTACTTAAAAGCACAATAAACGAATTGGTCGAGTGTGCCGAAGATACCTATTAGTTATAAGTTGTAACGTATCATGTGAATAGCACTGTGAGAATAACACAATTTTATCTTTAAGAAATATTATAGTAAAAAATATAATACCTTGGCAGAACTGATGACATAAAGTTATAGTTTCAAAACTATTCAAAGTTGTTGCACAATGCCTATATGTAAAAGTTTTGCAATCTCCCAATTGTGTATCGTAGTAAAATCTGAGGATTTGAAAAGGCAAAATCGTTTAAGGAATTATTGTGAAAAAAAACCTCTACTACACATAATATATGTGTAGTAGAGGTTTTTTTTCATACTGCTAGGAATAAATATCTGAGTACCAGGGAAATATAACTATAAGAGCAGCACATATACGAGTTAACGAACCAATGGTAAATTCAGGCAATGGGCAAAGATAACACGTATATCTTACGAAGCTCAAATTCTTGCAAGAAAATAGTAAAATCTAACCTATATTTATAGATATACTAGGACATACCCGCGACTTTATCCACGCTTTACTTGAAATTCCCGCGGGATTCTCGGGACACAAATTATAACAGCATTTAAAAAATAATGTAAGCTATCGTTTTAATGGAAACTATGTCGGAATAAGTTGATTTTTATGTACCCGAACGACTTCAAACCACTCCTTGCGGAAATTCTTGCGGAATTACAGGGATAGAAAGTAGCGCAGGTTTTAAGTTTAAAAGTTTACTTTCGGTCAGTGATAACCACATCGAAAGCAAACCAATAGTTTTTACGTGAATCCCGAACAAACATACAAGAATTTTTTTAAAAATAGCATGTGTTCATCGTTTACATAGTTTAGTCCAGTTGGTTTTTATAAATAGCTTCAATGTACAGACACGGCATGTTTAGAATTTTATAATATTATACATAAATTATTTAGTCGTCCGGTTAGCGGACGATTAGATACTTTAATGTTTATAATGCACTAGTATAAATTCAGATGAGCAAATTTTGGCTCAAGAATTTTTTGTATCGACAATAAGTTAATAGTTATGTACATATATTAATATGAATAATGTATTGTGTATGTGTTGTACCCAATAGATGATGGCTTGATATAAGCATTTTTAATTTCATTACTTTATATGTAATAGTCTGTAAGCCTTCCTAAAATCAAATGAATAACACCGGCCGACATGATTTTTTTGTCTAAGATATAATAATTTTTTTCCACTAATTTTATAGTGCTGATAACTCATTTTATCGTATCACATCAGATTTTTTATAAAACGAATATATTCGCTATTTTTGATTATTCAGTAAAAATGAATTAAATTAATAAGTTATGGCGCTTCTTTATTGAATTAAGCGACATCTCGTGAAAAAATATATTAGTTGGAACCGCGACACGCCCATTCGAAACGTGTTACATGGAAATAAGCCTTTATAGTTACTTTGTTTACAATTTTTTTACTAAAATCAGTGTGTTTATTTAAAAAAATTGTTTACATTTTATTTTTGGTGTTTAAAATATTTAATTATTGATTTGTGGTTGAAAAACGGCGGAAAAATATAATGTCTTCAAGAAAGTGTCGTAATAGTCCAGATACATTTTGTTACATTTATAGAATTTTATGACTTCAAAGCAGAAATTGAAAATTACTGAATTTGTGGAAAATACTTATAATTCTTATTTTCCCTTGAAAATTCAACTCAGATCGTTGACTCCGAACTTTGTGTGTACTATTTGTGTTGAACTATTAAGGCAGTGGACATTTTTCTAGGAAATCACAAACACTCGACTATAAAAATATTATAGGAAATTTATTAAATAAGTATCAAAAATTGGGGTGTAATATGAGTATAAAACTCCATTTTTTACATTCACATTTGGATTTTTTCCCTGACAATCTTGGTGATTATAGTGAAGAACAGGGTGAAAAGTTTCACCAAGACATCAAAACTATGGAAATAAGGTACCAAGGGCGATGGAATGTGAATATGATGGCTGATTACTGCTGGTCAATAAAAAGTGATATTATTGACGATTCCCATAAAAAAATTACTCCCAGACGTAATTTTACAGCTAAACGCAAAAGATATCACTCAAAATAGCTTCATAGCAACTATTGTACATGATATTTTCTGTAGAAGTTTTCAAATATATGTATTTATAATATAATGATTGATTTCTTTCTTAAAATTAAAAAAAAAAACGTTTTTCATGTTTGTAAATAAATCTGATGTGATAGAGTAATTATGTAGGTAATTTTGTGTTTAAAATACAATAAATTAGTGATATTTATCACTCATATCAAAACAACTTTCAAAAAGTCTTCATTTGTCGGCCGGTGTAGTATAACTAATTTTAGGTGAACAGACCTGTCACCTATTGTTTGTTTGGTTTGATCCACTAGTATTATTTATTAATGAGCAGGATTCCGCACAATGTTTTACTTCATTACCTGCACTTGATAATTATAACAATGTAAGTCACATATAATTGTTTAAATAGTATATGGATACTTTGGGGGCAATTTTTGAACCCACGTCATTGGAATGAGACACGAATAAATTAGCAACTATGCTAGCACTTCAACAACGTACCTGGGCACGCCGGTTATATTTTCCGTGCAACTAAAGCTGTTAGGTTGAAATTTACACCACACACTCCAATCGTAATCCTTAACGTCATCTAAATCATACATAAAACGTATTGATTTAAATATTTAAATGTAGAAGAGATAAAAAATGAGAATAGGACAGTTTATATAAAATTGTATTTGTAATGCTCGAGCTCCATCTTGACTGTGGCCAAATAAGTCTTGTTTATAGCATTAAAAATAACGAATATCTACATTATTATAGTATATATACATACATACGTTGTCTGTCAATATTTAACTTCATTAGGGATCCATTGCTACATTTGCGAGAAACGGTCTTTAGCTATAACATTATCCCAGATAAGTAGTGACGTAATAAAAACATACCTTTAGCTATAATTAAATTCGATAACTGAACAAATAAAATTATATTTGACAAAGTGTTGAACCTACGCTGAAACATGTCTGAGAAATAACACCACAAATTGTAAATACTAAAAGCGTTCTCATGAAAGTAAAACTCAATTTCAGTCGTAAAACATTTTATTATCGGGTAACTAAATCAAGTGTTTACTACACGTATTGATAGAATTTACGTTGAGCGACTGGCAGCCGCAGCTAGGTCCCGAATTGCACTATCCATCGCTTGCTGTTGGAATTCCGAAGTTATCGATTTATTGACACTCTCTAAAATCCATCCAATCATCCATTTCTGGTGGATACGAGCTTCGGCGCGATGTTTTTTCACATGATAATCCATACGACCTCTCACACTGCGGTACAGATGCATACATCTTTCTCGGTATGCTGCTTCTAGTTGCATCGCAATATTCTCCTTCTTTGCATCCATCAAAAGTTTCTGACCTTCAGCCCGCCATTGAGCATCTTTTGCATATTTTATTGTATCTTCATGGAATGCTATTTCTGCCTTCCGACCACTTTCCCAACCGTCTGCTATTTCATCAACTTGTTTATCTAAACTTTCAGCAATTTGTGGGCCCAATCTTGTCGTTATGATATATATTATAACAATCCAAGGTAGACCGCTGTAGTATTCGTGTTCCAGAACATATATTTCTTTACTAAAAAGGTAGTTACCTACACCCAGCGCCAGTAAGTAAGGTCCGGAGACACCAGTTTTTGAGTGAAAGAATAAAAACCACTCTTCTGGTATAAATCCATAACGGCACTTACCAGACCTTTCTGCTCGCTTTAACTCACCATAACTGGTTCCGTCTCCCCCCTTTCGTCCAGATCCGGGGCTCACAGGTCTTTTCGCCGCTGGACACGTAGAAGTATGGGCGTTTAAGGCACTTGGTGTAAGTAATTTACAATTCGTAACACCTAGTTCTAATATACGACGGATTAACATGCCGATATCTTTATGTTTTACGAATATTCAAAATTTTATTTCGTTTTATAAATCCTAGCTAAAATTTGACAACCCGTTTTGAAGTTAACTGTCTATGCCAAAATATAAAAACAATATCACATAGACCTATATAATAGCGACGCGACATCTTGTTCTATACGTACTATTGCTTATATAAATAGCATCCATTTTGAAGGCACACACATAAACATATATTTATCTCGTTCTTACTCAGCACTGTAACTCGCAGGAAAACAATATAACAGTATTTCAGTGCGTACATAAAGTGAAACATATATACGTATAAATATAAGCAAATACCTAATGAGGCCGAAAATCCGCCATGTTTAGTCCTCCAAATGTCATTGTCAGTCAGTTCAGCCGGTACATGTCTTGTCAAAAAGTCGTGGTATAAATAGGGATGCAACATCGCTCATAAAAAACATCGATGTTAGGATATCGATGTTTTCAAAAGTGAAACATCGATGTTAAAAATATCGACGTTTATGAACGATATATCGATGTTTATGAACGATGTTTTTTTATCACCGTTTAGATAAACTTTTGACGCTTGTTCCTGCGATGCAAATGAATCATCGTTTTTTTTAACATCGATGCATCGCCCAAACCACTTTAGCAAACCTTTCTTAAATCTTGCTTTCACTAACATATTCCTTTTGCACCACTATCAGTCCATCTTTCAAAGAAATACCACACTCATTTCTCAATGCTCTAATTCCTACTAAATAACATGTTTATTCTATTTATATGTCTTTTGCCGTACCCAACATTCACTACCGTACTTATTATTCAACAGCGAGGGCACACACTAACACATCCTTACCTTATCACCATTTCAATTAAATGTACTGCATCTGAGAAAAATGGTCATTTTTAATAGAAATGAAAGAAATAGATATAATATTCAACTTTTACATTATTATTAAATTTTTTTAGATTATGGCTGCAATGCCTTTTATGCATTGATTTTGCCAATGTCGTGTGAACAGAAAAGCCAGGTGATGATTTTTCAACTTTTATATTATAAGTTATTATTGGCAATAAGAAATATTTTGAAAAAATTATATAATGGAAATCTATGTAGATCACAGATAGAGCGCAAGACGGCGCGTTATGACTACGTAAGATAAAACATCGTTCATAAAATATCGTTCTGAAACAACGATGTATCGTCGATGTTTTGGTTTCAACATCGATGTTAAAACATCGACTTTTATGAACGATACATCGATGTTTGGAAACATCGATGTTTTATTTGCATCCCTAGGTATAAATAAAAATAACGAATTATCTTTTAACATTTTGCTTGTAATTTAAAATAATTGAAGCCAAATATAAATAATTACGTCGCAAATATGCCAGTGTGTAGTGTTATAGGGTGCGGCATAAGAAAAACACCAAATCAGCCACCTTTAACCATATACAGGTACGCTATAAATAACATTAAAAATATTGATTATTGTTAATGTTTCCGGGAAAATAAAGGAAGATTTACATTATAATTAGCAAGGTTCTTATGTGCAGTTATAGGTCATGTATGGATTTGACTTATTTAACTATATTTTTACGCTTAAATAATGTTAATTTATTAGCTAGGGTTGCACATTATTTATCGACTTTGATATCGATTTAATCTGATTGCTTATATAAAATTTCTTATTTTATCATGCTACCTCGCTTAAAACATACAAAAATAATAATTAAAACATATTTTATAGGATCCCAAGAAATGAGAGTAAAAAGAAAAAGTAGCTGGAAGCCATTGGAATGGAAAATATAAAGCAAAATGTAAAATGTATTTTTATTTGCTCGCTACATTTTGATGACAAATGTTTCAACAAAACTTTTGATGTGACCCGACTACGAGATGATGGCGTGCCCTTCAAATTTGTAAGAGTAAGTTAATACTGTATATACTTTTATAGTTTGTATTGATATACTTTTTTTTAATTATATACATACAACAAAACGTGCTATAAAACGATAAAAATAATATACAAGTTTTTTATGGTGGGACGATGATCAGCAGGATAATTGTTGGACTGTCGGCTTATTATATAATTTCTGCTCCGTCTTCGCAGTCGAAGGCCTTAATATGTCTACTCGTGCCTCTTACCCTCATGGAGACAGCTCGTATAATTGAAATTTGTACTTTTACTTTTAGCCTTTGATATACTTGTTGTTGCTACATTATTACTGATGCTACTTACGACTAGTTGTGGTCTATGTTATTCTCATTCTATTTAAAACTTATGGGTTTTGTGACTGCGATTCCATCCAAGAAATGTATTTGCTCAATTTGAATGATAATGTCATCATTTAAGCAAACTTTATGAAAAAAATACTGTGGGCACAATTATTCTAAACTAATAGTTCAATATCTTGCAGCAACATGCCAGCCAACATAAAACTGGCATATTAAAAGAAAACCAGTCGGAAACAATTCCTGTTTTGGCCGTTCCTGACTCCTCTACCTTGGTAAATGTTTATATAATTTATATTTGTTTACTAATACCATAAATGGAAATTCATCATCAATCATGTAAACTATTATTTTACACCACAATTTTATTTACAGGTCCCTCTAAAAGGTGCCATTGCCAGTATTGCCAGTACACATACTGCTCTTCATGCTGTTGCTGGTACTTCAAGAATTGCAACTTTTATAGTAAGTTTTTTTTCCTGATGAGTCACTTATCTAGAAGAATGTTAGTAATGAATGTGGATGGATATAGCAGTAGAGGAAGCCCAAAAAAAGTAAAGTAGTAAAGTAAAGCCCAACAAAATGGCACCTACATACTTTAGTCAAATGTAAATAAACTTTATAAAAAAACCTTTTGAGATTTTATATAAAATGCGAAGAAACTTTTTCCCCAACCTAATTTATTTATATGTATCAAATAAAAATAAATACTGCTATGTAAATTTAAAAAAAAATGGTCTTTACCCAATACATTACAGAAACAGAAGTTTTTATTTCAGTTAACATAGGAAATGTTTAAAAATTGTTTACTACATGGAACCCTAGGGGCTCAAGTCCGATTCGCTTCTGGCAGCTTATTTATTTTAATTTTAACTTCTTTACAGCCTTGCAAGAAAGTCGCCACTACAGTTACTACTCCTGCTCATGGAACTTTAGATGTTGGAATTCCAATAGTAAGTTTTTAATACAGTGATTACTATTAGCCATGAATTATCTCAATTATATTTGTTCTACAGCAGTAGCGCCAAAACTACCGTGCTAATTTGAAAGCATTAAAGGAGCCGTGACAAGCCTACGTAATGGTGATATTACAAGAAAAAAAAGACTTCTTCCTGTTCTGTATAATCACACAAAATTATTTACATATGAATTGGTGTCGAGCCTTCTATATTTAACATTCTCGTTGCTCAATATGTTCAGTAACACGTTGTTACAATTTATTGTGTAAGTTTTATTCAGTTTTTTATTAAGTCAGTATTTTATGTTTTTTAAAATATGGCAAACAGCTGTCTGTACTTTTTAAATTAAACATTGCCCTGATACATCTTTTTTGCGCTTTAAAAGCAATGTCATTATATGTGGAGTTTCCCCAAAAAATTATGCCATAGCGGACATCAAAACATTTATTTAATTACTTATGACTTCCGCTCTAAAATCACTTATACATTACAAATTTAACGAATTTACAATAGCTTTTTACTCGTTACGGAATAAAACTATTTTATTTAAATAGTTCCGAAGAGAGATTTTGTCGGTAGCTTTTATCCCGAAATATCTAAACCGAATGTGTAAATATGTTTTGATGACACATTTTATTAAGAGGTATTTATGATTAGTGTCATGATCAATTGATTCCGACCGAAAAATGGTGTCCGATTTTTCGGAGTAGTGCTCCATAATGAATTTAAATTTTATATATAGATAATAGTTTTGGGGCATCGACTTATCCAAGTTAGGTTTAATGATCTTTTCTGTCTTTTTCGTTATGTCTTCAACATCTTTCGATGGGTATTTTAGTCCACCTCTTGTTTTAAAATGAATCAGCGTTTTCAAATTGCTGTTCGGATCTCCAAACAATAACGAAGCACACGTCTGACATTTTATATTGCGGGATAATTTTCTCGATACAAATCCTGCGTTGTAAGTAACAACTGAGTCAGCATATACGGAAAGAGTGCTATTTAAGCACTAAAGCATATACTTTCAACTTAATTACTATTTTCATGCCTGAAAGGGCAAAAACATGTGAAACAAAATAATATATTGTCATCTAATATTTTTACTGACCATGTTTTTAAGCAAGTAAATGATTTGATTTGAAGGTGTTTTGTTTTTTTTATATCACGCGATCCCTTGATAAATTTAAAATTTGAATCACTCTCACTTATGGTGCGGCGCACCTATCTTGAGGTGTGTTGTGGTAGTGTTACGGACTTTAGAGTCAACAACACAATTAAAATAGATTGTAATAGAGAGGTAAGTAGTCTAAGAAAAACACGTACTCTTATAAAAAAAAAATTATCCAAACAGCATAGCTCTAGCATGCTAACATTTTATCGCCGACATAAAGCTTCCATCCCTTTCCGACATATACGCAAGTGCGAATGAGACGGCAACATACGACACGACGATAAAATTTAGCATGCTAGAGATGGGCAGATGGCACTGTACTACGCCATATGTTTATGTTTTGCGGTCACTGAGTTGTCAAACGACAACTTTATAAAATCAGTGTAGCAACTTTTATAAATCGTCATATCATAGTCATATCGTCGTCGTTTACTTGGCAAATTTGAAGTAAGAACTTGTCATCAAGATTTCACACATCTAAATCAAAGTATATTTGCACGAAACAATATACTTACTTCCTATTAAAGTATAAATTCTACAAATAATACTCAATAATATTTAAAATAAAATGAGCCAAGAACGTTTATCGATAAAACCTAATAACATTAAAATCTTCTGGGCAACACTAAAACCGCCATGTTTAGTCCCCAAATGACGTCACAGTGGCACGCATTTTTTGTTGACGTTTCATTTCCATAGGTTTCATACTTCAGTGCAATATCACTATATTTTTAAAGTATGAAAATTTTTCACATATTTAATGCCTCTGTTACATCTGGGATAATGTTAGTTTTAGTGACCGTTTCACGCAGATGTAGTGATGGATTTAATGCGTTATCGTTATTAATTGTATACGCTAATATAGCTAATCATTAACAACGTTATTTTTAAAGCTATTCTCAAGATTCATTTGGTCAGTCATTAAAATTACCCCAGATGGAGCAGGGACATATTAAGATGATACATATTCCACAAACATCGGTTTGTCTTGTCGGGCTGGAAGCACCACTTATGTAGATGAATGAATGTATGAATTTTGTTTCGGATCAGTCTTGATATCCCCCGCTGATAAAGGATTATCCGTTAATTACGCCACACCCAGTATAGTTTTCTTCAGACGATCATTTCCGTATATTACAAAGAGGGTTTCTATAATGAATTACACTATTTAATGACGTTTAAACTTAAGCCACATCTAACGTCAGATATTACAGTAGAAAATGTTTTGTATTAATCATCTGAAGACACAATTTAACTAAATATTTATCCAAAAATGTATCTATTTTGAAAAAACAACATGTAAAATATACATAGATTGCAATAATTTATTAAAGTAAAAGATATGAATTATAAACTAATACAATTTGGCAAAGAAAACATCTATTGTATTTTATCTACAATCCCTTAACAATATAGGTAACATACTGAACTACTAAGCCTACGTGACGGTATTTAATGTGTAAAACGCCTCAAAGAGATACCTCACTGGATCGCCATGCTAATCCGTTGTACGGGATAGCTCTAGTTTACCCGAAGTGAGCTTTAATATTTGATTGTAGAGACACGTGGCCTCAGGACCTTAGGACTTGTCTCAACAACAAACTACATAAATAAATAAATCTCACCGAGAGTTCTATGTTTACACCGCTTGAGTGATTCAGCTGGTTTTGCAGTCAAACCGGCCAATCTAGCCGTATTAATATAAATATTGATTATGTACAGTTTTCTCATAAATATTTCCTTAACTCACTAAGGAATCAATAAAATGAAACACAATATTATTAAAAATTGCTATTTATTAATTAATAATATATGACGAGTTTTCAAATAATATATTGTTGATATCATGCAAGTGTTACTAAGCATTTAATTTCTACAGATAATTAGAATTGGTAAAACAGGTCAGCTTACACTGATATAGAAATGCTAATCTGATATAAAAATAAATTAAAGACGGTATTTCGCAGCCCTTAGGATAGGGTATTTGTCACCTGTACAGGTACCACGGAAGTCGTCCATGGAGAGATCCATAATCGATATACCGCCTAAGTTCTTAGACCTGGAAAACAAAAATACTTCATTTAGTTTTATGAACTAGTAAAAAGGGATGAGTCAAGCTCTAGTACTACTCTATGCATACTAGTATATCTAAAGGTACACAGACCACGCCGCTTATCGTCCAATTGAAATGATGCTACCGATTGCATCAAGTAGAACTGACCTAGTAGTGTACATAGACTGGTTTAACTATATGTATGATCTTCAAAAAGTGTTCTCCAGTGGAACTTATTTTGGATACAAACTTTTGAATTTGATTTGTGTGTGGGCGTGAGTTGGCAAGGCAGTTATACTTGACAGAACGATCGAAATGAAATTCTTTTAGCTTGATTATGCTCGAGCATGCCGATTGCACCGTGTATAGCCGTCATAATAGGTCTAAAGCCTTATGTTGTATGTTTGTAATTGTAGTTTATTTTTGTTTTATAATGTAGTAGACAATCAAATGAACTGATTTACTTTTTATAAACTTACAAAACATCGCAGCCTCATAGATTTTGTTTGAGTTTACCTACTTATGACCTCATAGTAGGTACAAATAAAAGGAGTAAATTAGCGCATTCGTTAATTCTTTATATTGTAATTCAAATTATTTACATTACGATATTTAGAAAATTAGATGATTAAATTTGATTTTAACGCCTGTAGTTTTGTATATAAAAATAATAGAATTTATTGTAAAATATGTCCGCATGCCTATTGTAATTTCTAATATTCTTTTTATATTTACATACTAGTATGCATTATGTACTATCCATTAGAAAAATAAAATACGGTCAATAATCTTCATTAGTCATGAGCCAAACTTCCAAAAATTACGTCTGAATTTGAAAGATATCCTCCACTAATCCAAATATAAATAATAGTTAATTCTTTTTCCTATTTTTTTATCCCAATTCATTAATGTTCTTATACCTTTGTCTAAATACTCTTGATGCTATAATTATACATCTGTAAGATCTCTAATGTTAATTTTGTTTTTGTATACATAGTTTTAAGTTACAATCTAGGTTTACACTATTATAATCTATAGCTATGTATTTTCAAGATTGCGATTTGTTGTGTATATTAATAAACGAAAAAAAACCGCCGTTTGTATACAAACAAAGCTTTAAGCGGCGAGGAAGTACATGTACTTTATGCCTCGACAACCTTTTTCGCTTGTGCATAAGCTCTCGTAGTTACACATACAAACGGACGTCGCTTCGCGAAGGCCAATGGTAGCTGTTGACAGACCATCGTTATGCGGGAAGGTTCCAACGGCTCAAAACCCCGAAACCAACGGGTGCGCGCCGCTGACTAGAAGCCGGGACAAAGAGGATTTCCTCGATTTTCCAACCTAATTGTCACCTTTGGCCAAGGAGGAAAGAGAGCACCAAAAACCGGTACGCAACATGTCTTCGAGCCAAAAGTAACTATAAGCTTGTTCAACATTGGTGTATCTACATAAATAATTATTATATGCGATGTGATTGTATTATGTTGAAATGAAGCTTAAACATCTAAATAAGTTTACTTAGTTTTATCAATCAAAACAATTATATTAAATTTACAAATTGCATCAAGAACTAATAACTAAATTCATTGACGTAACATATATGTGCAGTGCAACCAAATTTGTGCATTTATTGGACTATAAAATTAATCTAAAACCTAAAATTGGAAACAAATTGTTTGTGCTATAAATAAATTGGGAATTCATATTGCTTTATCCATTATATATTATATATTCTGTATAAAATTTCATCAATTCAAATCTGGCTGAGACTAGATATTAGTGCAGCTACTGGATATAGCAATTTGAACAGAAATCTTTTCAATATAAGTGTCACTGACAGTCCCTTGTGCAGAGCTTGTCTGGAGGCCGAAGAAACGGCCGCCCATGTCCTACTGGATTGAGGAGAGGTGGCCCAAAATAGGACAAAGTATTTGGAAATCCCAGGTAGCCTCCGAGAAATCTTTAGCAACTTCAACAAGCTGTTGGGCTTCCTGGAGTAGCCGGGCTGGATGGAGTAACTCCTCCAGACGTAATGATGAAAATTTTAAACCAGATTTTCTATCGAGGACAAACATATATTTTACTTAATACCTATCAATTCCGGTATTGTCAATAAGAACCCTTATAAAAGGCATGATTCAGTACAAAGAATAAAATAGCTTTAGTACATAAACACAAAAACTAGAAAATAATCAGGGTATTCGAAAATATTTAGAGGGTGAAATAAAATCATTAAAAAAATGAGATAATTATCTGAGAGATCGCTAATAGCAACAAGACTACCTATTGTATTGTAATTTTTCATTTATATTAACTGTATCATTTTATTATTCATAATATTTGTATCGATTACACAAATAAACTATACAGGTTTTAAAACTTACTTCACATAGGCTGCCTTTTGACCAGCAGTATCGGGATCTTCATATGAAACCCACTGGCCTCCCTCACCATTGTCGTCAGGTAAACGGAAAGCGTAAGTTCCTGTAATTATTTACGAGAATCTTATTTATTACAAAGTAATGTAAATATGTTTATTAACTTTGTAATCAAACCATTTGCTATAACTTAATAAAAGTGTCAACTATTTTTTAATATCAATAAAAGTCCTCATCTTAAAACTCCTACTAAAAATTAATGAGCAAAATTATTTAAGTGCAGAAGAAACTTATCGTCGAAGGCACTTCATTTAGGAACATTAAATAATACGACAGACTATTTTCTTTGCTTTTGACTCGGTATTAAATATTAATATTTATATGTGTATTCCACAAAGAGGCCCATTACTTCAATATCTCTTTGAATTAATTAACATTATTAAGTGTAAATTTTAAAAATAGTAAACATTATTCAAAACAAATTCTTTCGAAATATTAACAATTTAGAATCAAAAATAGACTTTTTATATGTCAGTGCCAAAAATCGCATGTTCATGTTATGGCAGTAAGTTAGTATTTGTGAATGTGATATTCCCATTCTTTAAAACCAGCGGTGTCAGCAATGCAGCCATTGTTATCTGAAGTCAATACGAGTATATAATAGTTAAAATGAAGTTCTTAATAGACCAGCTCACCTCAAGACTGACACAGAAGCAATAAATGTAATATCTTGAAAGGCATTATCATTGATAGTGTTATCGTAGTATCAAATCAATTTGCTCATGGTCTCTACATGTGCATGTAACTATAAATACAGCATTGATTTATGTGAATTTTTATCGCTGTCATAAGCAGTGAATAAAAATATCTAGTTTCTCAAGGAAAAAATGACGTAGTAACGAGTACACTTGTATAATAGACTACTTTTTCTAAACGAACACATAGTACCACGATCATAAATGACTTGAAACATTGATATAAGCATACATAAACATAATTTTGGTTTTGGAATTAATAAACAAGCCAGCTGTGATTGAGTACAATGAGTACCAACCAAACATATGAGATAGCCCAGCGTCCTTCGTTAGGCCCATCTCTGAAAAGTTAAATGAGCTAGCTAAGATACTTAGCACCATATCCTAGAATTACATAAAGCCTGATTTACATGTGCATTAATTAAGTAGTTAACTTGAGAATAAGTCCTTATAATCGTTGCAACCAACATCTATTTAATTGACAACTTATTACTTAACTGGTAATTACTGTCCAAACAATAATAAGGACTTAACTTGCCCGTTTCGCAAATTAACTAACGCAAATGTAAATCAGGCTTAATGACTAGTTAATAATTAAGTAAATATAGGCACGAAAAGAAAATACTAGAAATGGCAATCACCCAATAGAAAATAAGGTGAAAAGCTCCTAAATTCTATATACAGATGGTGCCACAGGTAATTGTATTTCACTTTACAACCTTTCATTATTCAACATCCTTGTAGATTAAATCAGTACTTTTGTGTTTTGTTACTTGTTATGACATTCTGCTTTTTAGGTCGCAAATACTTGAATAGTTTTAGAAAAAAAAACATATTTGACACTCATTGTATATGTCTATAATATGCGAGGGTTTCTCCCGATTTTCCTATGATCCACTTAGCAGACCCTGACTTTGTTTCCATGGAACCAGGGACCAACACCACCTTATGGAGTATACTCTTCCGAAAAAAAAAACCGTCCACAATTGACGGCGCGATCGCGCACAGATCGCGAACAAACACACAATCTAATTGCGAACATACTCTCTTTTTAGATTAGTTAAAATAATGATTATTTTTTGGTATAGATCTAAACTCAATAAAGCGTACGCCATTTTAAGCGGGTTTATATTTTAGGCTTTTCTGTTATTGTACAGCGTTATTCGTAGTCCATTTATTTTTTATTTATATTTCACAACTTATAAATTAACCCATTAAAATTTATTAGTAGATTGTCATTGAGTGTTGTTATTTTAATAGCATATGTTTTCATTAAAAACCATTTAAAAACCAAAATAGACATGTTTGATTAAATTAAAATCTTATATTTTTTTATATATTGAACTTATTCAGAAAATTATTATTTTAGCGTTGTTACCCAGGCCTAGAGGGCTGTTTCTAGCAAAAACATTTTTCAGAGAACGCTTTTTGATGTCTTATTTACCTACTTACCAAAACGTTTGCTGGGATCAGTGACCTTTCTCAAGTGAGGACGCACCCCTTTTTGGTTGATCAACTTAAGGCACATCTCAGGATAGCTGAGTTTGCCCTCTACTTTGGTGTAAGGACCTATAAGAGAATATAACAATAAAAATTATATGCAATACAGATCTTTTTACACACATTATTTGGGATATATGAGATAATCTGACGCATAAGACAAAAATCCTCAATCAGAAAATCAACTTCATTTCAATAGGGGAATAACCAGTCAAATCAACTGAGACACTAATAACCTCACACGACGTCGTGGCCTCATAGATTATGTCCGAGCGTACCTACTTATGACGTCATAAGTAGGTGCAAGACTTGCACGGTGCACCGCAAGTAAAAGGATTGAAACAGTTAATTATTGATTAAAATTTTGAAGGGGTGACCCTAACGGTTGTAGGGGCGGGATGGAATGCTTCTCATTCTCAAAGGAAGATCTTTCAGCGACGCTACTGTGGTTTTTCGCAGGCCTAGGCTCATCTGCTATAGTTGAAAATTTGTATATATCCTTTGTATTTTTCGGGAAACGTTTGTGACCTCGATTATTGCACAGCGCCATCTATTAGCATGTCAGAGGTCCTATAGACTATGACTGGATGACTGGATCTCTACTCTTGGTGTTACAGATATCTACGGCGAAGAGAACCACTTATCATCAGTTGGCCAGTCTCGTCTGCCAGCTCGCTAAGAAGCGCACAACTTAAAAAAAATACTAACAGCCTGGCATAAATTTCACTTCATCCAATGTCATTAATCTGTACGCTAACCAGAAAATATTATTGAAGAACGATTTATATAATCAAACTTGTTTGCAGGTTCGTCATAACTTGTCAAAATAAAATATTGATAATTATGATCTGGAAGTATACGAAGTTGTTTCCTGTTCTGGCTGGAAATTGTGTCCGCCATTTATACGTATTTTTTGCTAGTGAATTCGTATATTGATGAACTAATCAATTTTTATTGAGAATCAATTACTATTACATAATATTTTTTACATATAAAGGTAAAAATACTAATTATGTAAAGAATATTAATAGAATCGGTGTAGTTTGTTTTTGTAATAAATAAACTCGATGAGATTGAGACGGGTACTTTTACAAAACGTATTATAAATCACACGTGTCTAGATATACATACATGTGCAAGATATATAAGACATGGTTCCTTATCTTTCTGACAAACACGTAATAGTATCCAACTAAATTCGCTAATTCCAGCTTAACACGTAGCCAAAATAAAGAAATGTTATGTTACTGATTTAGAAATGAGTGAATCTTATGACACCACGTTCTTGCTGATCTTATAAAAAATATGAATGCCCTCTATCAGATTTAATTAAGCTCAGTATTACGAATTTCAATACAATCAGTGCAAAGTGTAACAAACAGATATATTATAATCGAATATGTAATATAAACGTTTAATCGAATTATCTTCTTCCATGAATATAAAAATCAATTGCTGTTCGTTAGTCTCGCTAAAACTCAAAAACAGGTTGACTTATTTTGATGACATTTTGTGTGTTTGAGTGGGGTCCGGTCTCGTTTAGATTCACAACTGGAATCGGTAGGTGGCGCTGATGTCGGTTGTTAAAATTATGATAAAAAAATCTGGGTGTTTGAAACTTCCAGAGACTCCACTGCCCCTGGATAGTTCAGATTCACAATTTGACGCGATACATAGCACTACAATCGCGTTCTAGATTTTTATTTTTTCAGGCCAGGATAACGTTTACCGAGCCCGCTAGTTAATAACACAATTAAGGAGTAAAAAGCTTACCAGCTTCTCCAGGTCCGTCAGCGTGCAGTGGTGGTACCCCAGCAATTTCACTTTCCGCATCGAGTTTCCATGAGCGACCAACGGTTGAAATGCCAAGCACTATTTTCTGGCTTGGTGCACCATTTTGAAGCCTTTAAAAAAGATACCGTTTTAGTAACTTACATCTAGACTATGACTATGACTATCTAAACGCACTATGAATAAACATTACAATGCAGCTTTTGGTGAGTATCCATGTAAACAGTCACTTTCGGGACTGTTACTTGAAGCTTCATTTTAAATCTATTAAAATTCTGACTTTCAACATTAATAGAAACTACTAATTATACCTATATGAATACATTATATTCTTCATTGCAATTTGCTTCAAAGTGGATTTGATAAACTCGTACTTAAAACATTTTCTATCGGTTCTGAATAATTTATCTAAAAGGTGGACATAAAATATGTATATGTTACAGTCATAGTGATTAAATAGCTATTATACATAATGACTAGTCATTATATATATGCTATTATGTATAATAGCAAAATCGACTAGACAATGTAATAAATTAATCACTTTATCCGGATATTATTCATAATAGCGGATCAAAGTTAGCCAAAATAATAAATACGGTCTAACTGACTTGCTACCCCTCCCGCTCTTCATTAATTTCTCAGGAGACAGAAGGAATGTATAAGTTAGGCACTAAGCATGGGATTCTAAATCAACTTTACGCAAGGACTCAGTTCAGTGTCTGCAAAGAAAGGTTGATTACAGTTGATATCGTTCCCCAACATGAAGTTACCATCAGAGAATGTGCAAAAAAAGAGACATCTTGGCGGCTAAGGATTTCAGCATTGCAACTATACTGGATAATGCGTTTCTAATAGGTGCAAATGTAAAAGGTCAAACCTCATGTGTCACTCAAAATGTCACAAGAGCCTTACTTGCCAGAATAAATAATAATTATGACCCAGTTAATTCATGTCAGTTCATTTTAAATATTTTAATATTGTAGTCTTTAAAGAGTGATACCAAATACTTGCATTGATCTCAGTGGTTTTTAAAAAAAAAAATTATGGCTAGTGAGCTTTAAATTCACTTAAATTAAAGTTAAATAACTTTATAACAATGTTAATTAACGTAGAATTATTATCCATGACAATGTTATTTTAATTCTTAGGTAATTCTAGGTATGCTTAAGGCAAATTGAAATATAATTTAATAATCTTAACCTATACCTACTTGTTTTATTACATTATCCAAGTCTTCGAAGATATTATATAAAATTGCTGGTTAATGTGATTAATTCTGTGTAAATTATTACTTTATCTAAATTGAGTAGGCATTATAAATAATGGATAGATAATATATATATTATCCGGATTTATTACTTTGGCTGTAACATATATATTGTAAAAGTGCTTGACAGACCCCGCTCGATAAGGTTTCTGTATAGTTGGCGAATGTTATTTTCGTAATTTGGGTACGAAACAATAAAAATTGTAATTGATCAAAACGTAATGAACGAGTATCGGCTAAAACTATATTCGTAGAAAATATTTTAAAATATTTTTTTCAATATTAATAAAGATTTTTTTTTCACTAAGTCAACATTTAGAACTTGAGAGACCAATTTTAAAACTTAAGAATACATATCAACACAACGATTGCTTGAAATTTAAAAGTTATGAATGAATCGTTATCAGATTTTTCAATAGCTGAACAAAATAATAGTTACACGTGTGACGACCGATCCCAATTTTTGTTTCCGACACTTGTTTTATTTGCCGATAATGGAATACGAGTATGTAGATCTTACATAGAATCTGGTACTTTTATGTATAGACTACTTTACAAGTATGTTTCTGTAGACCACGAGCCATAAAAATGGCCCGGAATTTTGGAGAGCTTGCGTGGGGGCCATGTGAAGGCCAACGCGTCTCTACGTGTTGGCCTTCTCATGGCTCCTTGACAAATTTAATCTTAATGTGGCGGGACACTGACCGGCGATTGTTCCTGTCTACACTATATAAAAATGCACCCTAGGATTTTTCCGGAGTGGAAGTAACATATGGTATAATTTCAGAACTAGTTTCGGTGAACCTGCAGCCCACCTCTATACACCCCTTAGCCATTCACTCCCATGTTGCCGCCCCTGTCAATGTTGAACGGCATTTTTAGAGGCCCATGCAGAGAGTGGCGAGTCACCGTCCACCCGATTTGTCCATGTCGGGGAACATTGCGACGGGCAGGCGCCATAGTCCCAATAATCCCAGATGGCATGAAAACTGGTACTTTCATATATAGACTACTTTTATTATTACAAATGACAAATTACCAGTAATTCACATCAGCATCAGAATTAAGCAACGGGTTTCGATTCTGCGGCGCATATATGGGAGATGTGTAGTCCGCTTCTTTGGGGTTACGCTCAGGAGTGTAATAGTCGTATGCAGCGATATTCACGAAATCTACCAAATTGATGATTGAGGGGACGTCATAGTATACTGTAAAAGACAATGATAAGTATTTATATTTACAAAGTATTAGTATATTTTTACTACAAATCTATGTTTTGTTCATATTTACTTTTAGGCCATTGAAATGTTACATTTTTTAAGTCTTAGCGTGCGTTTTACAGAGGACGCAATTTTATTGTTTTGATGTGTAGGGGGTTATTATAAACTTAAGTCCAAGTTTGTGGGGTCACCACCCTTCTCCCCCGGCTGCCATCTTGGAAAAAGTGGTACAAAATGTTTTCGCGCTGTATCTCGTAAACTAGCAACTACAGAAAATTTGAAGACATTTTTTATAGCAAATTTAATTGTCTACAACTTTATTTTTATTACTTCTTCTCGTAAAATTGAAAATAAAAAAGTTATAAACAAAAATAACTGAAAATTTTTGAACCAATTTTCTTTAGGCGTCAAACTTTTTTTCTGGTCATTTTACAATTAAATGACATCAGAGCCATCTTATAGAGTAACAAATAATTTCCATTACAAATTTGTGTAATTATCACCATAATTTCATTAATTTATCTGGGTTTTACAGCGCTCTGAAGTTGACCGGGTTCTTGAATACTCGTAAGAATACGATGAAAGCGAACCATAAGGCTTAGTTTTCTATTATATATTTTTTATTTATATGATGTATCATTTTCCTAACATTCCTATGTTATTATTAATTGCTACGTCGTTATAGCGTATATATATACACTTATGTAGCTATGTGTTAACAACGTTATTTTATAACGGTTGAAATTAGACGCATTCGGCCACAGTCTAAAATCATTAACACTAACTCATATGAAGCTCCAAGATTAAACCGAGCAAACTGAAATAACACTGCACAATAATGTTGGGTGTCGTGAATTACTTTTAAACTATTAACAATAAATATGACCAAATAGAATATAGTGGTACAAATGCCCAGTTAACACAGCTTGCGGTGTCATTATACACATTGTTTGGGTCATAGACGAGGGGACTTTATGTAATACTGTAAAATTGTAATGGGTTGTTCATAGTTGTTGCCAAGCTTTATTCATTTGAACCTTAGAAGAGATTGATTGATTTTTTTAACATTCTAATTTGTGTACAACAGGAGGTGTTCCTATATTACTATACATTCATGATGTACGTATGTAAATTGTGGGGTGAACTCCCTTTCTGCGCATTTGTCAGTGGTTTACAATAATAGGCTTCAAAAAGTCCCAACGACCCTCTTAGTGTTGCAGAATATGAAAATATTAGAAGAGTAAGTTACGTGAGTACCTTACCTAGTTAGCTTTCTATGTATTGCACATTACTAGAGAAAAGTTACAGACTAGTACAATTCAAATTATGTATAAAGGGAGTTCTTGTCTGTAAAAACGATCTCTTCTATATAATTTAACCGTTGGTTAATTCAATATCTGATCCCATTTGGTTAGTGGCTTTAAAATTAACAATTATATTAAAACAATTGAATTATTTGGAACAACAAAGATATTTTTGAGAAAAAAAATATCTTGTGAATAATATGCGTTAAACTCCTTAACTATAAGTTAGCCAATTACTCATTCAGATTCCTACTTGTTTATCTGCTCCTCAGTAACTTTGCAGAGGATATCAAAATGACCTTGTTATGATTGTAATAAACGAAGTCCATTACTGTTTGTCAGATATGATTCTCTCCTCGTACTTATATTTAGGTATTAAATTTAACTGTACCTACTGTAAATTTATCACCCTCAAATGTTCTGTTGTAATAAGTTTATAATCAAAATCTAATTGTTTACCAAGATACAAATTCTACACAAAAGTTTTTTTTTTTTTATAATAAAAGTATTACACACAGTTAGACGTATATAAACTGTATAGTTCCCGGCACGATTCTTGAGGGGTCTTTCTGTACCACGAATAGTAAAATTTCGGTCCTTTTCAGAATTATAAGGTATTAACCCTTTCAAGTAAAGAGACCAAAACATAATATTCTCAACATGTCGATAAAGTACATAACATTAGCTACAATCTTTGCAAAAAACAATTCCTTATGTTCTGTCGACTGCTCAAGATTCTCGCCGGTAACTATACCTAGTTAGATTTTACAACATCATATGGCATAAGTAACTGTGGAATAAATATATGTATGTATATACCATTATACATTTTTTATTCTTTCATTTAATGCAGCGTTTCTATATCTTACAAACCATTCTTTTACCATGCTATTTATATAAAAATTGGCATTACTTATTTAAACTTTATATCTGTCTACCGAATAGCCAATAGTAAAAAATGCTATGGAAACACAACCGGTGATTTTAAAAATGTTGGTAATTATGTCATGCTTAAAAATTATTTATTTAATAATTATAGAACATACACAATAACCGGTTTCAATATTTGAATATCTGTTCAATTGTTTGAACAATTGAACAGATATTCAAATATTGAATTGAATTCAAGTATTGATACCCTGGACATTCTTAGAAACTTTAGATGACTTTTATAGAGCTTATGTCAAATTTTAACCAGTAGTAAAGCAACAAAATATATGAATTACCCACAAGACATTTATCATTTTATACAAATCATGAATTATAAATAATATAAAATGCAAATGAGATACCGTTGTAATTGATGACAACATTTCGAACATTTTAATAGAGCCTGTTTTATACACAGTCAGAGTTTGAATTCTTTTTCAATAAAATAATAACTTACATACTTGGGATTACGCGAATATTGCATGAAAAATAATAAGCTATCAATACATTCCAAAATCTTTCTAACAGTTTTACTGACGTCTACTAGAAGTTGCGGGTAGTAAGTAAGCAAGGTATTTTATATTTTAGAAGAGATAATGTATAGAGACAAAGTCTGTGTCTAATTTGATAACGATCAATTCAGATAATAAAATTATCAATTATGATCACCTTTAGTTTATAGCAATAATGAGAAATACTTACTACTAGAGTTAACGTTGGGTAGAACTGTAATGGACAGAACTGTATTAGGCCTGACGCTCAATGCCTGTTTCAGTTGACGGACAAGTGCAGTGAAACCTTCGCGATGCTCTGCTTCTTTATCATCAACAGGGGTAGTACCGAAAGTCTTCTTGATGCCGTGCCAGATTGATCCTAATAAGATAAAATAATAGATAACTATATAAATCCATCATAATGTAAACCCTGAACAATAGAAATACACAAACACACATGCGCGCATGCACAACCCACACACACACACACACACACACACACATAATGTCGTTAATTGCAAGCTAGAATGCATAACCGTAATCCGGAAGTATGTACGCGTTAACATTTTTAAAGCAACACAGTATATAGTGGTTATTTTGGTAGTAGATTGATATATTTCAATGCTTAAATAAAATTCTTAAATACCAAAGAAAATGGTTGAACATTTGTTTATTTATTGATACTAGAAGAATCATGTTTCATCAATGATAGTGACTTAATGATTAAATACACTTAATCGTATACGTTTCTTTAAACTCTGTTACGACATCCCGTCACATTCCCGGAAAGTATCCCTCTCCCGGTAACATTTCCTCTTCCACCTTCAACCGGCCGGTTTATACCAGAGGGCGCTGCGCACACACATGCACCTCATTGGCCGAGCCGAATCTTTCAATGGCTGCCTAAATATCGTCGCGACGCCACGCTCGCCGGTAAATAGTCAAAAACCGTCGGAAAACTACTGCATTGTGCCATAAAACTGCCCCCTAACGTGCCAACTGTGTCCCGGACATCTAGTGCAGTGTTTGTGTCAAACCAGGACGCGCTAATCCGGCCGAAATCCTGCATTATCCTTACACGGTTCCAGTGACGGTAAGCGTTGATTTTTTTCTGCTTGGTTCGCTAGGATTTGCGAGGCGGCATCAGGTTTAATAGAGATCAGGGTTTGCTCCGGCTAAGTAGCCATTCATATCTTATCATTAGTGGTCCAATCGAGCACGGATTGACAAATTAAACTCAATATTCCGTTCGATAATTGTAAGGGTTTTCAACCAAAATACAACGGTTCTATCGAGCCTAAATTGTCAACCATTTTTATGGTTCAATAAAGTCTCGAAAGTCAACCTTATTTTTAGTTAAATCCATCTTTAATTAACAAACAAATAAATAACATTTCGCATAATAAATTCGTTTCTTAAAACATTCAGTAGCATTTAATACATTCATTATTTTTATACAAGGTAGTTTCAAATTCTTTGTAAGTTGTTTCGAACAAATTCGATTCATATTGGTGAATAAAATATCATTACCCGTGAACTGGGTGCTCGCCGCATGCTGCGCTGTTCTCTAGTTTACTTGATGCTGCTTAGAACAGATTTATTGTTTTTGTGCTCGGATTAACTGCAAAATTTAAATGCCTACCTATATACCTACATAATTTAATTAGATAACTTGTTATACGCTAAGTGAATGATACGCAAAGTTAATGTATCGCACACTTTTATACTTTGTTATAGAAGTGTGCGATACATTCACTTTGAATACGCATTTAAGGGGCAGTGCTTAATGAAATTTAATATTTTTTAATATCATACTTATTATATTTTAAACATGAGTCAAGCTAAATCCATTGATACTAATAAAACAAAACCGATAAGCCGAACTTAAGGCACTGATTAGTAGACGGGAACATGTATTTCGTTCCATGCAAATTCTTTACGACCTCTCGAAAGAAATGTCCATAGATTCGTCGAAGGTCTCTAAATGTAGGGTTCGGTACAAAAATGTGGAATCCTTACGTGAGACTTTTTCGGAAATTAATCACGAAATAAATCTAAAGAAATTAGAAAAAGAACCCTCCTATCAAATATTCCAACACATTTACACACACATTACAACACATTAGATTCCTTTGACTAATTATATTATGAGGTGTTAGAAGTCGCAGATTCCCTGGAATCTCAATTCCTGCCTACAACTTCTACTCAAAATAATGAGTGTATTCGGTCTGCTCAGGTTCGATTACCGAAACTCCAAATACCGCAGTTTGACGGAAATATTGAAAATTGGCAAACCTTCATAGACAGCTATTTGCCCCTCATACATCATAATAAGTCACTTTCCGAAATTGAAAAATTTCACTATTTAATTTCTAATTTATCTGGCTTCACCTTAACAATCGCGAAAGGTTTACCGTTGATTACGTCGAACTACCAAGTTGTGTTCACCGCACTAACCGATCGATACGATAACAAAAGGATGCTAGCGATTTCGTATTTAGACAAATTATGTACATTATCACCTTTAAATAAATTTTCATTTGATAGTTTGAACGATTTGACTAATACGTTGTACGAATCGGTGAATGCGCTTCGCGCGCTCGACGTACAGCCGCTTAGCGAGTTTTTACTATTTCATCTCGCTGCGCGCACGCTTGACGCTGATAGGCGTCAACGGTTTGAATTACAAAATACACGCGAGATACCTAGTTTTGACGACTTATTCGCATTCGTACAAAATTATGTTAAAATATTGGAAGTGAGTCAGCCAGCTTCCACTTCCCAACAGTATACAAATAATAAACAACTTTGTTCACATACCAATCAACCTAAAACTATATCAAAAAATAAAAATAATTACAGTCCACGACTCGAATCTTTTGTTACCACTACACAGGTCGAAAAACAATATTTCCCTTGCCTATGCTGCAATGAATCCCACAATATATACAAATGTTTAAAATTCCAACGTATAGACGTCCCAAGAAGGAGTCAATTAGTTCATGATCTTAAACTTTGTTCTAATTGTTTACGTTCAGGACATGATTTTAAAGCATGTAAATCATGAACAACCTGCTTGATTTGTAGTTCTAAGCATAACACCTTGTTGCACATGGAAATGCCTAAGGAAACTACTACATTAACCAGTGCAGTTGCTGGGCTTAATAGCCTGCGTAAAGCTAGAATTCTAGGTACCGCTACAGTCCGTCTACGCGACATACACGGCTCGTACCAGTGCGCGCGTGCCCTTATAGACAGTTGTTCAATGGATTCTTTTATAACAACTTCGTGCGCTCGTAAACTTGGTTTGCCTGTACAACCATGTAACATAGCTGTCACCGGTCTGGGTCAGAACTCTGTAAACAATATACATGGAATCACCCACTGTTCTATCATGCCAAAGCATTGTGATAGCCCCCGGTTCGACTTACCGTTAGTAGTCATCCCAAAAATCACTTCTCCCATGCCTAGCACACATGTTCCTTCAACAATTAGTGACCACTTCAAACATCTAAAATTAGCCGATGAGAATTTTGTCACACCAAGGTCTGTCGACATTCTTTTAGGTGTGGATTGCTTCGACCAAGTTTATCTCGGCCCTCGTTACGCGCCTGAGCCAAGACGGCTTACCGTGTGCGCTTTCGAGTGTGTTCGGGTGGGTAATAACTGGTCAGTACCAAGACCCCTCATTCCTTCATGCCTCTTCTCAGTCTGTTACATCTCTCGTCACGTCCAGAAGTGCGCTCGACGACAATGTTCAACAGTTGAAACTTCATTACGAAGAGCTAAGGCACATACAACTAGTAGCATCATGCTCTACTGACCTGCCTTACTGTAGCTCTCTCCCTCCTACCACGCGTCTTGGTGGCTGCACAAAGCCTGCCAAAGCCAAGTTCCGTGGTAGTATTCCCATTCAAAACGCGCCTTGCCAAAGGTTAATTAAAATGCCATATCTGTTTATTGATAATACAGGACCTTTGCGAGTGGGGGGAAATATAACCCAGTTCTAAATTGTAATCACAAGCGCACATTGATATTTTTTATTCAATGCTTTTCGCATTTTATAATTTTCATTTCAATTTTCCTACTATCTTGCACTGTTGGGATACAACCTGGAAGATACTAGATAAGATACTTATATTTTTATAAAACATTTTATACATTTTAATTCAAGTCAAACTACCCACCGGTGTCATAGCAGCGTTCAGCCTAGAAGCTTCCTTAGCTTCCCTAGATGGGTTCATGTCTCGCCGCAGCCTATGTCAAAGTGAAGTCACCGTATGGTACCACTTTCATGGGCGCCGATCGACAGCTGAACAGCGTCTAGTGGTTGCTAAGTCAGCTTCATAGGAAATAGCGTTAGTGGACCAACCGGTGCGCTTAATTTGGTGGTCTATTTGCAGCAGGATCAAATCCCCGAATACCATCCCAAAATCGAGTCTTTACTTTTGACTATCAAATAATCAATTTTCGTTTTATTTAACTGTAACGTTAGAAAACTCGCGTCATCTTTACGTTCTTTCGACGGGTCGTAAAGAAGCCGTTATATTTATACATAGACATTTCCTTGTCTGTGGCCCACTTGTCGCCTTGCTCGATGTGCCACTGCAAGATGAAATGCACTCATTCTCGTTGTCATCTGTTTTAGAGGAATACTTGGCTTTCTAGGCATATATGACAAAACAATTTCATTACCAAATTAAATGTAAATTAGTCACTACACGCCAAAGACATGTATTATATATAGCATTTAAAATCTAAATTAATATTAAATACTTATTTTTGTCTCCCATTCCGAGCACAATTTGATTAATCTTGTTCTGAAATCCTTGCGAATTTCAAGTGGGGGGAAAATGTTACGACATCCCGTCACATTCCCGGAAAGTATCCCTCTCCCGGTAACATTTCCTCTTCCACCTTCATCCGGCCGGTTTATACCAGAGGGCGCTGCGCACACACATGCACCTCATTGGCCGAGCCGAATCTTTCAATGTCTGCCTAAATATCGTCGCGACGCCACGCTCGCCGGTAAATAGTCAAAAACCGTCGGAAAACTACTGCATTGTGCCATAAAACTGCCCCCTAACGTGCCAACTGTGTCCCGGACATCTAGTGCAGTGTTTGTGTCAAACCAGGACGCGCTAATCCGGCCGAAATCCTGCATTATCCTTACACGGTTCCAGTGACGGTAAGCGTTGATTTTTTTCTGCTTGGTTCGCTAGGATTTGCGAGGCGGCATCAGGTTTAATAGAGATCAGGGTTTGCTCCGGCTAAGTAGCCATTCATATCTTATCACTCAGTAATTATTGAATTTAAAAAACATTCAGAATTTATATCCCCAGTTAAGCAAGTTGTATAGGTCCCGCCACGTAAAAAGAACGCTGAGCGGTAGTGGCGGGGATGTGTCTGCGCAGGTGTACAGTCATGTCCTAAAGTATCACCCCATCTCGCCCCCTTCATACCACCAATTTGATCGATAAAACGCTCACTCCGCAGGTTCAAAGCCAGCGTTATTTTTACGTGGCGCGAACTATACTTGTGAGATGGGTTATATACAATGGATAACTCTGGGGCTGACGTCAGACTCAGCACATCACAGCACAGCACTTCACGAAATTTTCCATGCCAGAAATCAAGTCCCGGTCCTCTGCACTCTTTATGTTTTTGCATTCAAGTGGGCTAGGTGGACAACAAGCAAGTATTACGTACATGTACAACGACGTGTTTAGTGGATTACAAGTACCATTATAATAAAATCATTACCAATCTGCAAAAATCAACCCTAAGAAAAGATAAGGCATACTGATATAACTTTACAACTAAATAATAACCGCTATACGCTAGTCGTTACTAATAATAAATTACCCCAAGTAGAGCGAATCTTCTTTGGTTTGGTTTTGGCGAATTGCCAGGCAAGGTCGATGCCGTCGAATCCGTATTGTTCAGCCAATAAAACCGCAGAGTTGGTGAACGCAGTTATGGCTTGTGGAGATTCCAACTGCAAATAAAAAAACTATGAAAGTAGATCTTCAGAGTTAACAGGTTAGTCCTACCTGTAGTTAAGTAATACTGGCTACATCAAAAGTATTTTTTGGTATGGGAATAAAAATATATATAATCTTGGTGGCGAAGTCCGTCAGTGGAGGAAGTCCATACACCTTTCATTATTTCCGTGATACTTACGACGTCAACAAATCAGTTAGTGAAGCTAAGGCATCATTGAATAATGTCTTCAAATTGTATTCAGCGTTAAATTTCGTTTGTAATACCGAAGTAAGAAAGAGAGTTGGTCTGAAAGAGAGTGTCAGGGTGAAGGTAAGAAAAGGAATGCTCCAGTGGTTCGGGCATGTGGAAAGAATGAATGATGGAAGAATGACTAAACAGATATACAATGCAAAAGTGGATGGATGCAGAAGTCGCGGAAAGCCACGACACACCTTCCATGATCAAATTGCTCGTTAATACACGAGAAGAAGATGATGTCAGGAGCCTTAAAAACAGACGAGCGTGCATGACAAGAACTATGAATGTCAAAGAAGCAAGTGAGGTGTGTAAGAATAAGCCTGAATGGCGCTCTGTTGTTCGTACCTACCCCGCAAGGGACCTGGCGTGAAGTTATGTATGTATGTATGTATGTTAAATTCCGTTTAAAAAAGTTAAAACACCAGCGGTGTATGAAAGTTTATTAATTTTATTATAGTCAAGGTGGTGAAGTACGTCAATGAAGTAAGTATCCCATTGTCGGACTTCGCCACCTTGACTATAATAAACTTCTTGTGTCTTTTATAAATATTACGTCTGTGACTGTATATAAATTAAAAAGGTTTCTGGTGGAAAACGCAATTACTGTATTAAAGATTATTTAACTAACGAAATAGGACTATATAAGAATAAAACTTAAAAGCAATGGAATATACAAATAACAAAACAAAATTATTTTATTAATTAATAGACACATACATAGGTATTCGAATTAATAATTGTTAAATTATTAAGTAACATGCTATACCCTCTGAGGGTTAACGTGTATTTGTATTCCATGTAAATGTACATTAAGCATTGAATAAATTAATAAAAACTCAATAGATTTTTTTATTTTACCACAGTAATTATCTTTGCAGGAACGGAGAAAAAATACAATCTGCGGCCGGGCGGTCCGTCGTAAAAGGGACAGAACAACCCACAGCCAGGTGGTAGGGTATTTACCCGTCTGGATGGCTACCACCCCTGATCTAGGGTTGCTGCCATAACAACTTTAAATTGTGTTCCGGAATTAGTGCCAGATTCCAGTTTCCCTTTGAAGAACGGCAGCACATTGGTAACCTTTGGTCGTTACAAATGTCCAAAGGTGATGGTAACCACTTTCTACTAGGTGGGCCGTTCGCCTGTCTGCTTAACTCATGCAATAAAAAACCAAGCTCTTAAAAGATTTGATACTACTATTTTAAAGAAATCATTATAATAACTAAAATGATAAAAAAGCTCTTACCAAAGCGTTGTACTTTTGGGGATCTTCAAGATCAACGTCGCCACCAACTGATAACAGGACTTTCATATTAGGATATTTTGACTTGTTGTTGGTAAAGGCTCTGAAGTTAGCATGAGTGCGGTCTATATCGAGGTTCTCGTTCAGAGATACCATTTTGTATGTGTCGGCTTGAATTCCAGCATAGCCATAGACCGCGACGGTGCAGAAAGATAACGCTGGGTCCAAGTCGTTTGGCAGCATGCGTGCTTGAGCTGGATAAATGCATCCTTCAACTTAATGTTCGATGTAGTTAACAATACTTTTTTAAGCCTGTGTCTATGGATATTCTTGTACCACATAGAAACTTGAATATTAATGGAAAGTTCGCACTGGCTGGATACAGAAATAGAAAGAGAAAATAGTTCTGACAGGTCAAACGACAAATGAAAATCAGCTGATTGATATCCACCTATTTTACGTTTAAAAAGGCGTTAAACTAGGGTCCCTTAAATTTGCCGGGAGAGTAGTGCCAATATGCGATTATATACGTTACGCGATTATTACCGTTTTATCCATAATGAGCTTTAATACCTAACTAATATATGTTATATAATTATATATCGTATTAATTTAATAATTTAGGGTAATTTTTTAAAGCGCTTTAACGCTAATATGTGTTTATGAATAATAAATATAACATATTATGTTTTACAATTTGTCTAAAATAAGCCTTCACACATATTTTAACTCTCTATAAATAAGGCCGTATATCTATACAACAAAGTCTAGTTTACTTACACTATTGTTCAAGAACAGCTAAACCGATTTTTATAGTCTTTGATTTGTAGATTTGTGTCTGCCCCAAATAGCAGAATAGCTTTGAATATATCAAGTAAAATTCGCAAAAGAAAATAATATTTTTTTAAACAAATAGGTTTGGAAATCCGCCTTCTTCCGCAATTGACAGACGCTTATAGCTTGTTAGATTGGCGCGTTCCGCTTGTAGCTCACGACGCTCAAAATGCTCATTCAGCCGTTTCACATAGCGACCACGGTCGTTATGGTCGCCGCGGAAACGTCACAAATGACGTCATAATTTTCGATCACGCAGTGCTCACAACGACCCATGTCAAGAGGTGGGTCAAAGTGGGCGTTGACCGCAGATTATTATCTCTATTGAAACTTTGTCAAAGGAGCGATTTTCAAGTCAATCATACATCAACCAATGAAATTTGTATACTAATTTCATCAACGCTCCCCAACCCACTCCACTTAAGTTTATGATTGTAACGCCCGCAAGGATGTTGAAAGGGAAAAATAGCGGGCGTGAGCATAGTCGTTATAAGATTTTAATGGAACACAACCCTTATAATTGATGTCCACTGCAAATCAGTGACATACTAAATACACTGACCCGTTGAATTACATATTATTAGTAAATCATCAGGAAATAGTCGCAAAAGTGCATTTTTCCAAAACATAAAGGTTACCGGTGGATTTGTTTGTTTTATGTAATTGTTATTAATAGTAAAATATATTAGATTACAAGGCCATGTACCAAGACTAATTCCACGTCATTAGAGTAATATACCAATGCATTTACAACAAAGCCACCGTGGGATTAAGGTAAAAATATATTAACCAATTCACATCGTGTTAAAAAATCAAGGTCTTTGCGTGGTTTACCTTTTATTTTCCTGTTGCGAGTCCATTTTATTTATATTGGAATATTTACGAATTACCATGTTTTCTTTAAATATTTTTCTTCCTTGATAATGTAGAGGCAGATTCGGGGATGAATCAAAAAGTTTTTACAAAATTATTTTAAGTTAAGACGATAAAACTAAAATTAACTGTAGGTTGCATTGGTACCGACAATTTATTATTTTCTGTTTAAATAATCAAAGGGCGGAGACATCCTTATTATGAGATCTTTGAACACGATAAGTCATTTGATTGTGGGCGTATAATTCTTACATTCTGGCGTTTACAATTTATAACGACGGTATAATGTTTCTATCGTAATTTAAGGAACAAGACGACAAATTTATGCTTAAGCACTTATTTCATGTGTCACGCGTAATTCCTTGCTGTAATTTGATATTTTGACATATATACGTGGCGACCGAGGGTAGAACTGCCCAGCAGCGTAAATCAGTTTTAGAACTTAAAAAAAACTAGAAATTTCTTGAAAGAAAAGACAAGGATGGATATATTTAGAAAGGGATAGACGATGAACGAAAGACAGAGATAGATAGATGTTAGAAAGGGATAGACGATAACGAAAGAAAGAGATAGCTAGATGTTAGAAAAGGATAGATGTATAAACAAAAGTTCCCGAACATAATGTTCGGTAAGGAAGAGACAGAGATAGATAGATGGGTTCTAGAAAATTCTTCCGGATATATAAACAGCGTAAGGCGCGCCTATAGAGCAGTTTTAGTTAGAGTTGAGTTTGGTTCAGTCGGTGAAGCGACAAGTGCGATACTAAAGAGTTGGAAGAGAAGGTTAATAGAAGTCAGAGACGAATTAGGTGGTGAATTTAGTGACAAGTTTGGTGGACAGATACGTGAAGGAGTTGTGTAGCGTAGTTCGAGAGAGGAAACAGAAGCGAGCTACACGCGATAATATTGGAGGTGGTCTACGCAATATCGGCGACGGTATTGAGGGTGTGACAACTTATCGTCGGGACTGTGCATCGTTGGTCGTGCGTATAGGGGCAACCCTGCAAAGAGGTACTACGTGCGGCTGTGTAAATCAATAAAAGCTTTTAAATTAAAAACTGCTGTTTTCTTCCAACCCATAAGTGCGTACCCCCGCTCGCACGTAACAATACATTATACAGATGTTTTCGTGGTTCTTATAATATAAACACAACACACCCTCTTCATGTAATCGAGGTCGTAGTATAGATATTTAATGAGTACCTTTATATAAATACGGTAAATATGTAGAGCAATGATTTAGAAGCAGTTTTAATTAAGGAACAACCAAGAATATATTGTATTCTACAGACACTACAACAGAAACCAGAATCGCATCGCATACCAGTGCACGTAAATCGAGAAATGCTTTTGTACAAATTTAAAAGGCCTTTTATGAGCCAGCGGTAACTTATTTTAGTTGTCAAGCCTCTGTAGTAGAAAAACCATTCCTACGAACTGAAAACAATAATTTATCTTATAGGCACAAGCTTCAAACGTGTCATGATTGGAATGCTGAAAACATTAAGACTGACAAAGGAGAGATCTATGTTCAAGAATAGTTGGGTGATAATAACGGATACCAGGCGGGTAATTTGTCAACGCAGCCACGACGATTCAAGATATCTTTCATATGAAAAATAATACTAGAGAAATATTTATATTAAAGCAATATACTGTATTCATAAACTACCATTCAATGCAGACTGACGTGCCATAAGGCCGCATGCTGTCATCGACACTTCATCTTGCATATCAATGACCTGTAGTCTTTAGAGAACATTCATTGCTATAGAGATGTATATTCATTGCTATAGAGTACAGGTGACGCTTTTGGTGACGATTGGGCTTACAAATATATTTCGGTTATTAATGAAAAAGTGTCGGCTCAGACTAGTCAGTGTCCGAAGTGGAGAACTTTTTGAGTAAATAGTTTCTGAATGGTGAGAACAAAATCTTTTCCATTTCAACTCCATGAAGATACATACCGCGCATTCTCAGCCAAATACTCTAAATTCTTTCCTGTGCTACAGTTCCAAAAATTACCCCTAACCAATCTATAATTATGTTAAGATCTGATTGACATAGTGAATGACGCGTATTTTTGATGTCATCTGAAAAGCAAGACGTTTCTTGCTTTAAGAAACATTTATTACCTACCGGCTACCGGTTGATTTTAATGATACCGATATAAAACATAAATTCAGTATTCCATTTAGCATAAAATTCTACAAGCAAAGATGTAGTGCTTAACAATGCCCGACGTGTTCTACGAGTATCACCAATAAGCCTTCTATCTTCATGGCAATGATAGAAGGCTTGTTCAAACTATATATATAGGCCAATACAAAATGCTGGATTTAATGAGTAAAAAGCACCTCGACGATTTTAATGCTATGAAAAATTGAAATATACGGTTATATTATAGAATAATATTGTAAAAGACAGCGAAGCCAAGCCGTTAAGTTTATGGTCGAAGGAGAGGCGATGAGTGCATTAGTTTTTGGAGGCAAGTGTTGGATTACCCAACATTTACAGTATTAAGTTTACTTGCAACACTGATTCTGCACAAGCAACACTAAAATCCCCATCCGTTGTTGCATCCCCTTTGTATCTCACCCTCTCTTCCGCCTCCAACAGTTGAGAGCAATACACGCAATTTACAGTTCGCTCCGTGCCTTTTTTATTTGTAATCAGCCCTTCATTTAAGTTTAATTAAATTAAATACAATACAGTCAAGTGTTAACATGGTCCTTCGCACGAGGGCCCGCGAGTGATAATTAGTAAATTTGCGATATCAAGTGTTCGTGTCGATACTTCTCGCGGTAAACCCACGCTTCCCAAGGGCTCCGCGCGCACGGAGTCCCCCCGTACCTCACGAGGCTGTTGGGCGAGTACCTGCGAGATCGGCATATCCTTTGGGAGGGCGGTGAGTCCGCCAATCACGTGCTAGGTCGGCGACGTGTCGCGTGCGGCGTTCCACAGCGGTCGGTCCTCGGGCCCATCCTTTGGAACGTAGGCTATGACTGGATCCTTCGGGTGACGGTCCGGCCCGGGGTAGGGCTGATCTGCTTTGCGGACGACACCCTACTCACGGCACGCGCTGCGTCCTTTGCGGAATCCGTGGACGTTGCCAACGACGGGTTGGCGATCGTCGTAGATCGAATAGCTAGGCTGGGCTTGAAGGTCTCCCCCGCGAAAACGGAGGCCGTCATGTTCCATAGGAAATTCCGGAATCCTCCCCCGGACTTGTCCGTTACAGTTCAGGGGGTGGCGATTAGAGTAGGGCCCAAGATGAAATATCTTGGGCTAGTTCTAGACGGGAAATGGCTGTTCAAAGCGCACTTTCAGCAGCTAGTTCCCAAACTTGTGAATTCCGCGGGCGCACTCTCCAGGCTTCTTCCTAACGTGGGGGGGCCGGGGGGTGCGACGCGGAAGCTTTATTCCGGCATCCTGAGGAGTATGGCGCTCTACGGTGCGCCCGTCTGGTCCGACTCGCTTCACCGCCACAACCGAACCCTCCTGCACCGCGCGCAGCGGGTTCTGGCCGTGAGGACCATACGGGGGTACCGCACAGTGTCGTGGTCGGCGGCGACTCTCTTGGCAGGCGAGCTGCCCTGGCATCTCCAGGCAGACGTCCTGTCCAGGGTTCGTCGCACCCGGCAGGATGCCCTAGCTAGAGGACTGACCTTCTGTCAAGTCGAATTAGAGACGGTCAGGAAACGGGAAACCGCTTGCTGCCTCGTCGAATGGTCTCGTGACCTCGAACACCCTGTGGCCGGCGGCTGTACGGTGGACGCAATCAGGCCGCAGCTGGAGAGATGGGTGACCCGCACCAACGGGACCCTGACCTTCAGGACGACTCAGATACTGACCAGACACGGTTGTTTCGATCAGTATCTGTTTCGCATTGTGGGCTGCTTGCCTTCCCCGGACTGCCGCCAATGCGGCGCACCGGATACGGCGTTCCACACGCTTGTTGAGTGCGCTGCATGGACGCCTCAGCGTTTCGAGCTCGAGACACACGTAGGAGCCGTCCGATCGCTTGGCGACTTGGTAACGGCCATGTTGCACAGCGACGACCGCTGGGAGTCTGCGGTTACTTTCTGTGAGGCAGTAATGTCTCTCAAAGAGGCCGCAGAAAGGGACAGGGAGCGAAGTCCTGCAGCGCGTGCTAATGTCTCCACCCGAGGTCGCCGGCCTTCACTTAGAGTTAGCGTCAGACCTAACGACGGATACCTTTCTAGCTTGCCTGAAGAGGTTCATATCTCGCCGTGGCCTACCCACGGACATTTATTGCGATAACGCGTCCACCTTCAAAGGTGCAAGCAAAAAATTAGAAGAATTATATAAATTAAAAACATCAAAACAACATCAAACTCAGGTACATAACTTTTCAGCAAACAAGGGCATCAAATTCCACTTTCTGCCCTGTTATTCCCCTATATTCGCTGGGCTAGCAGAGGCAGGAGTCAAAGCCATGAAATATCACCTAAAAAGAACAGTTCAACAACGCATATTTACTTATGAAGAAATGTATACTATCTTATGTCAAATCGAATCTATCCTAAATAGTCGCCCTTTAATGCCAATTTCCAGTGACGTGAATGACTTTGGTTGCCTTACTCCAGGACATTTTCTTATAGGCACTGCCCTAAACGCCTATCCAGAGCCAGACGTGTCAACAAAAAACAACCTTAAATTTTGGAAAAGTTGCAGCGCAATAAAACACTCGTTCTGGAAGGTTTGGAGCAAACAATATCTCAACATTTTACAGACACGCCCTAAATGGCAAAATGTCCATAGCAACGTCACCGTAGGCGCGTTAGTAATTTTAAAAGAAGACAATACAGCACCACTGTATTGGCCTTTGGCCAGGATCACAGAAGTGTTTCCTGGAGCAGATGGCAAGGTTAGGGTCGTAGAAGTCAAAACAGCAAACGGTAAAACACACAGACGCTCTATTGGCAAAATCTGTGTGCTACCCATAGACACAAATTAAACTACAATGTATTATTAACAAAATTGTACTTTCATCTTATTGACCAGATATTTTATGGTTTATTTTTTATTGTTTATTATATATCATTATAGATGTAAGCCTTTAAGATTAGACTAAGATGTGGTGTATTTATTTCTATAAGTAACATTCCATTTTTTGTATGTTTCATTGTATACTAACTACTCTGTTCCAAGCTACTTTGTAGCTAATGTGTGTAATTCAGCTTTGTCAAAATATACATATAATAATAATAATGTTTACAATTAAGTTTTTAATGTTCTTTGTTAAAATAAGACTTGTACTTAATTAAGACTTGTAATGTGTACTTTCCATTCAAGCAGAATAAATGTTGCCTTCTCATAAAAAATATAAAGTTAACATTGACAATTAATCATATTTTTGAATAATAAATTTAATTTTTTCTTAGACAGGCAGCATGTTGGATTACCCAACATTTACAGTATTAAGTTTACTTGCAACACTGATTCTGCACAAGCAACACTAAAATCCCCATCCGTTGTTGCATCCCCTTTGTACCTCACCCTCTCTTCCGCCTCCAACCGTTGAGAGCAATACACGCAATTTACAGTTCGCTCCGTGCCTTTTTTATTTGTAATCAGCCCTTCATTTAAGTTTAATTAAATTAAATATAATACAGTCAAGTGTTAACAGCAAGTAATAATAAAAATACGCAATAAGAGATTATTCTTCAGTTTTATTTATTGACAATATCAAAAACAACCCGTTATAATATAACTTTAGAATACAAAAGAATTAAACACTTCACTATATGCTGAAATTAACGGTGACCTTTGAATACGCCATTGTAACGGAGCGAACAAACCTCTTCGCACTCTATTTTAAAACATTGCGCGGTAATAATTCTGACCGAAGTAAATAGTAAATAGTACAGTCATAGTTGTATTATTACCCCCGTAACAATAGTTATATGTATGTGTCACCGAGATCATACAAATAAAAGTTAATTGTTAAACTATACAGGGAAAAACCCGGTTGTTATCCTGTGTAAAGAGTACCTAACGCAGGAGTCAGACAAGGTTAATCAAACAACTATTAAATTGATAAACAAACAACAAAATTTTCATTGAGTTTGAGTTCCAGGAAATTATGACGTATGTATACAAGTATATACATATATATATGTGTGTGTATGTGTGTGTGTATGTACACATTATATATATGTATGACATATATGAATAGTACATTAATACATAACAGTAATCATGAACAGTCATCTATTTCTACCTGGATATGTTACACTATGAATATTTAGTTTAATATGTCTTGTCTTTATCACGACAGTAATTATATCTATTTTCTCTTATTGTGTTTTTTGTCTTATTGAATATGCACTGTTTGCTACAACTCCATTAATTCGGAAAGTGTAACATACTTTTGTATTTATTTAAAAAAGGAGCGGTAGATAAATACATAAAAAAATATTTTTAGCTAGACGTGTAGCTGGAGTTTCGAGTGTTTCCGTTTTCTACCCACTTTTTCTACCCAAAAATATTTTTTCCGCTTTCAACCCAAAATCTATTCCGTTTTCAACCCACAAAAATTAATATAATATTTTTTCCGTCTTCTACCCAAAAAGCTTTCAACCCATTACTAATTTTCATTGTTTAGAAGTACGGTCAGAAACATTATTTGCTTTTAAATATTCATTCACTGCAAGATACACACACACACAATATTAAAATGTTTAAATCTACTCAATATTATTTCACGAACGACTTCTTAGCTGCAAGTGTGGATGACGTCACTGGATAATAATAACTCAACACACAAATGAAAAACAAGTTTTTTTTCAAAATTATTTCACCTGAAACTAAAACCAGAGCCTGTTACTTTCATTTTTGCCAAGCGATATATAAAAAAGGCAAAAAGTTCAATATGACCAAAAAAAGGCATTTAAAAAAACATATATGTATGTATCTTTTATGCTTGCCTTAGGTTTAATACCGAAAGAAATGGTGGATGATGCTTTTCTCTATATTTTGGAATAGAGTCCCCACGCATAAAGATGCAGTGAGATTTAATGAATTTTAATGATTATATTATCAAAACATATATGTTTGGCGTAAAATATACCCTAGAATTATGGTCTTCATGCGGATGTCGATACAGAACAACTAACGCTCTTGAAAGCTAGCATGTGACTGTAAACCGCATTGTGCCAAAGAAAAAGTCACTAAACATGCTTCAGTTCCTTTTAAATATTAATAATGATGCTAAAAAACAAAATACACGGTTCAAAGGAAAAGATGTTGTAATATCAAGGAATCGAAAAACATGATGTGTTAGAGAGAGACAATAAATAGAATCTGCGCTTAATGACTTGACTTGTGGCAAAATTTGCATAGGCCACTGTTAGGAAAAGTTAGGTCGTCTATATATTAAATGTTAAAAAACTATTACAATATTTATGTCAATAATAATTCATACATAAATACAATCATACATAAATAATTCATACTTTTAACGTCGATTATTAGTATTACCCAATCTATCCAATTATTCAAATTTTACTTAACTTTTAGTTATGTTTTCAATATCATGATTCCAAAAGCAATAAATGCATCCAGTGTATTGAACAATAGTTACAAACATTTTCTTTATTAAAGTAATTTATAGTTTCTCAAAGTCTATTCGATATTTTACTCTGTGTTATTTGATATTTTGAGGTTGTGAATTTTGAAAATGTTATGTACCACACGTTAATTATGTGATCTATGGAATAATGTTTTATAATCTAAATGTGAGGTTTAGTTGTTTGTAAAGTATGTATAAAAATCTTTTTGACATTATTATTTTTTAAATAAATATTTTTAATCGAATCAACTTTTTCTGCTGTCTATACTTATTTCACTGGGTAGAAACCGGAATTGAATTTTGTGATGGGTTGAAAACGGAATTATTATTATTATTATTTTAGACTTGTGGGTAGAAAAAGTGGGTAGAAAACGGAAACACCCGAAGTTTCTTGTTGCTTCTCCTTACACAGAGCAAACTGAAAATTTAATAATTTCAAAAAATGTTCTGCAATGGAACTTATTTTAAAAGAAAACTAATGAATTAAAATTTCACTACCTACGTAACTAGGTAACATAAGTTAGTCCAGTATTTTTGTACTTTTAAACAAAAATTATTTTAAATGAATAAGAATTTTGTTTCAAGAAATTCTAACACCACTTGAATAAAATATAGTGATTAGTATATGTACCATGCAATAATCTTTTTTTATAAATATATACATTAAACTAATGAATACAAGATACTCTGTATCTCAGTATTGGGCTGAAGGGGAACCTAGTTTATTAAACATAATATGTAAATGGGCACCTGCCGGTATATTTGTGGTAACACAATAACCACTATTGTATTCCAAAACGTGTCAGAATAAAACCAGTAATGTTGAGTGTTCGCATACGATAACAGCTCTATTGTTCTGAAACCCTATATACATTTGTTCAGTGCACTTCACGCAGCATGTAAGACATTGTTGTATAATGAAAGAAGTCTTAAACTGAAAAAGAAACTTACTCAGGCCACAGATCTTGGATAACATTAGTATGTTGTGGATTCTGAAACTACATTACATCCTATCAAATCTATAATTATCAAATAAATGCTATCGTTTTCTTTCCAGCTTTATTTAAAATTAAAACGTCACGTTAGCCAGCGAATTTTGGCATTAAACAAATATTTTTGCAAGTTTCAGATCACGTTTTAGTAGAAAAATAAGATTTTTACACGTGTGCTCAATTTTATGCCTAACAGTTTCTGAGAAATTCAGCTGAGACGACATAAAGAGAAAGAGAGATAGACTGATATAGAAGTAGAATCATAAGGATTTTTTTATACTTCAGTTATCTAAATATTCGGATTCTCTGTAATGTTTTTTTTAGATAACATTTATGTGTTCAACAGCAATTATTTTCATGACTCATACATACATTGATTTTATCTATGTAAGTCAATGAGGATAGCAATTTAGAAACTACGCCCTATGATTTTTGTATAAATTGCAACATTCGATTTTCGACACCATGTTGATAATAATGTTATAAATAGTTGCTGAATCTAACAGATCGTATCTGTCTTGAATTGGACCTTTACAAAGCTAACGTTTTTAGAATGCAATACTTACTCGGCCATAAACAGTGAATATGAGTGTTTGTATTAACGTCCTTTAAGTAATCAAAAAATCTGATTATAATGGTTATTTGTTACTGGTAAGCCTTATGTCATCTTGAAAGGCAGATAAAATTATACATTTATAAATTTATAGTAAAAATGATGTTAATTCAAGATGAATTATGGAAATTCATAAAACTTGCGAGATGACGACATAAATAGACACGAAAAGGCGTTCGCGAAAATTGCGTTTGCAGTTACACCGGCAGTGATCCCACACATTGGTGTGGTCTTAAAAAATCACATGAAGATAGACGCTTATATCGACACTTTCAACACATATTAAAAGGGACTTTTGGTACATAAACAGTGATGCAACAGGACATATATGCAGTAACAAAGATATTATTATATATATAGTAAATATAGAACCCAGTAAAGTGTTTGTAGCGGACGGTAACAAGCTATACACAGCTGGTAGAGGCTGTTCATATAAAAATGAAAGATAATGTGATTGAAACAATAAAAGATGTGTTTTATGTTTCAAATCTATCTACAAACTTGTTATCAGTTAACGCTATGGACCAAAGTGGGCGGGCACAGACTTTGTCCGGCTGATACAAGTCATCTCGATCACGGCTACTTATGGAAGTACCTGTCGCCTAGGCTGTAAGCCAACGTCAGGGTGCCATCATCATCATTCAGCCGGAGAACTAAGAGAGTGGTGTAACAATAAAAATGTCTTACTAGAGAATATAAATGAAGTTATTGTTTTAGATTACCGTATCACTTGCGAAGAGGAGAGTCAAGATCTGGATATAGTTTTGTCAACAAAAACTTTATTACAATTGACTGGCAAAATTAACAAATGCGAGCAGATGCATGCCATTTCGGTGTGTAGTGGAGAAGAGGTAACGAATTTCCGTTTTACTTTTCAGGCCATTCAAAAAGTTTGTACGGATTTATTCCATAGTACATGGAAGCCATATTTTGTTCTGGCTGATGCTTGTAATGCAATTACCAAAGGATTTGAATTAACTTTTTAAAAACATACACATCATAACTACAAGTATTGTATAGTGCAAAGTATTAATTTTAAAGATAAGCATATTTATAGTGGAAATCATTATTTATAGTTCATTCAATTAATCATAGTGTGAAACATTATTTTTAAAATGGGTTTTTTTATTCCCCTTGGAAAATTAAGAATTAGATTACATGTAATTCAAGTAATTAAAATTTAATTTAAGAAACTTGTTTTTCGATTTTCTCGATATACAACCCTATATCCCGAATTGTTTTACCTTCACTCCGCATTTAAAACAAATGTATTCTTCAAAGAGTGGATCACACGGTGATTTCGCAGTAGCAATGACAGAGTACAATGAAATTTGCTATCGCAGACTTAGATATGTCAATAGTACTTATTTAAATTAAATGCAGGATTCTGTATAAAGCAACTGACAAAAACTGAAAATAATAGAAAACGGTTGGAACTGTTATCTACATTAGAGATAGTCACTAACGGTGTTATTAATGGAGAGTTAGAATAAAAATGAAAGCTTTTTTAAGAAGAATAAAAACGTTTAAAATTACTCTAACTAGAATTCATAGATGAATACTAGCTGTCCCGGCAGACGTCGTCCTGCCCGGAAAAACTTCAATCGATATTTAACAAATAAAAAATAGGGGTTGATCGTAGAGGGTTGAAATTTTAGGGTTTTATGTATTTTTAATGCTGTATCATAAAATCATAAAAAATAAAATTTTACCTATTAAAAAAACAGGGGTGGACTACCCTTAACATTTAGGGGGATGAAAAATAGATGTTGTCCGATTCTCAGACCTACCCAATATACACACAAAATTTCATGAGAATCAGTCAAACCGTTTCAAAGGAGTATGGTAACTAACATTGTGACACGAGAATTTTATATATAATATTAAAGAAAAGATGTACTATGTAATAAAATGAACGGCCTAATAACCTAAGGTATGTTATAACACAATGCGTCTGTACTTGTTAGAGTATGCTACCTATGTATATAACCTTTTTCATAACCACCAGTTTTTTATTCTTTATTATACTGACATGTTCCATTTTTATATATTTTGCTTCTTGTCATATTTTTGCCTTTACCGTGTCAATATAATTTTTACCACAAAATTATATCTTATTTTCTTATATAGTTATAATCTATGATTAGTAGGCACATTCAGCACCTACAGGTTATGGGCCTGCTGCTACAAGTTATAGTCCTATAATTCGTAGTGAATAACTATTGTGTGGAAAATGGATAGAGCTGGAGATAGTGAGAGCAGAGGCTCCAATATCGAGAAGAATCCTCTAACGGACACGGGTCTAAATATGCAAATAGAAAGACTAGAAGGTAATATTAACTATAGTAACTGGAGATTTTTAATGGAACTTTATCTTATCCATGACGATCTGTTTGAGTATACTCATACAACTCCCAACTCAACTGATGTAGCAGGCATTAAACGCGACCAGAAGGCTAGAGCAAAAATATGTCTAATGATTAAACCTCATTGCCTAGTGCGCGTTAGACAATGTAAGACTGCTAAGGAAGCTTGGGAAGCTCTAAGAACTGCTTTCGAAGATGGAGGTCTAAATAATCGATCCAGGCTATTATCAAAGCTAGTTAGTCTAAAACTGGAACAATTTACATCAATGAGAAATTATGTCACAACGGTCATGATGGTAGCACAACAGCTGAGAGATATCGGGAAAGAGATTGACGATGAAATTCTCGCCGCACTTATGCTGCAGGGACTGACGGACAAATTTCAACCGATGCGTCTTGCAATAGAAAATTTTAATATGCAATTAACAACAGATATCATCAAAACAAATATACTACAGATGGAAGATCTACATAGTGCTAGAATAAGTGACAATGCTGCACTGTTAACTGACAACAACCATTATTTACATCAACACCCAAGTTCAAGCAAGAGGAAACGAAAGAAAATTAAATGTTTTATATGTGGCGGTCCGCATAAAGCCAGATTTTGTCCAAATAAGAATCAGAAAAAGGAAGCTACTATGGCACTCGCCTTAGCCACTGCTGGAAAATCTGATGAATGAATTCTAGATTCTGGAGCATCTTTCCACATGACGAACAATAAAGATTGTTTGAAGGAATATAAGGTGTTTGATAGGAGAGTAGAGATAGGTTGTGCGAATGGAGGTAAGTTATATGGTGTTGGATCGGGACATGTAGTGATTGATGATTTGAGAGGTGTGAGAGATGTTGTGTTTGTTCCAGGGTTAAAAACGAATTTGTTGAGTGTGAGTATGATTGTAAAAAGAGGTTTTACGGTTTTATTTCATGAGAGAGGTTGTGAGTTGTTGAAGAATGATAAATGTAAGATGAAGAATGAATCTGAAGTTACCGCATACAAAGGTGTACAGGAGAATGGAGTTTACAAATTGAAATTCTGTTCACAGAACCATGCAGCCGTGACTATCTGTAACGACATGGAGTTATGGCATAGACGTATGGGGCACCTAAATGTACGTAATTTAAATCTTTTGCGTAATGGAATGGTCAAGGGGGTAAGTTTTCAACATGTTACTAATAATCTGGAATGCGTAGCGTGTCTTAAGGGAAAACAAACTAAGCAACCATTCAAACGGACTGCAGTAACTAGAGCAACTGAAGTGTTAGGCTTAATTCATTCTGACATTTGTGGACCTATGAATGATTCAGTAAGTGGTCATAAATATTTTCTTACATTTATAGATGACTTCACACGAAAGACATTTGTTTATTTTTTGAAACAAAAGTCAGAAGTATTTGAAAAGTTTAAAGAGTTCAAGTCGCTAGCAGAGACGCAGACTGGAAAGAAACTTAAAATATTACGGTCGGACAATGGCAAAGAGTTTGTTAACCGACAAACGGACTTGTTCTTAAGTGAGCATGGTATACGTCACCAATTATCTGTGGAGTATACACCTGAACAGAATGGAGTCGCAGAACGCGCGAACCGAACAATAGTCGAAAAAGCTAGGAGCATGCTACAAGAGTCTGGGTTAGACAAGAGTCTATGGGCAGAAGCTGTTAACACTGCAGTTTTTCTGAAGAATAGATCTCCTACTATCGCAGTCAAGAAGAGAACTCCAGAAGAGGCTTGGACTGGACGGAAACCAGATCTTAGCATGTTGAGGGTATTTGGTTGTAAGGCATTTATGCATATACCTGATGCAAAACGCAAAAAGTGGGATCCAAAAAGTATGTAATTGATCTTTGTTGGATACTGTACGGATACCAAAGGATACCGACTGTTCAATCCATTATCGAAATGTATACACAAGGCTAGAGATGTGGTATTCTTTGAAAACCAAAAATATCAATATACTGAACTGGGAGATGTTTCAGTAGAACCTGTTGTTATTTCCTTGAGTAATGATACTGTTGAAAATGAACATGGAGTACACCAAATACAGGCTGTTCATTTCGACACTAACCAGTTTCCTGATAATCAATCAGATAGTGAAATACAGGAAAATACTCCAGATCTTGCAGATCGTGAGGCTGAAGAGTGGTTTACTTCAGATGACTCGGAGGACATCAACGAAGACGTTGAATTACCAAACGAGAGACGTTATCCTCTGAGAAATCGGAAAAGTAAAGAGTTTCCTGACTTCGTAACTTACCAGACTGAAGAAGCAAGCGAAGAACCACTCAGCATCAAGGAAGCGTTTTCTAGACCAGACAAAGAGTTGTGGAAAACTGCAATTGAGGAGGAGTTATAAGCTCTCAAGACAAATCGGACTTGGAAGTTGGTGAAACGACCAAAGTCACGCAACAAAGTCGTGCAACGTCGTTGATTCTAAATGGATATTTAAAATCAAAGAAGAGGCGGGGGAAGTAAGAGATATAAAGCCCAACTTCTGGCTCGTGGATCTACACAGATAGCCAGTCGGCAATGGCTATGGCTAAGAACCCTGTACACCATCAAAGGACGAAACACGTTGATGTGCGGTATCATTTTGTTCGCGAGGCTATTGGCAGCGGTGAGGTATGCCTGAGGTACAAACGGAGTGAACAAATGGTAGCGGACGTGTTGACAAAGGGTCTTGTGAGAGTGAAGCATGAATGGTGCATGTACAGTATGGGATTAAGAATGGATGAGGTGGTTAAGGAGGAGTGTTAGAGTATGCTACCTATGTATATAACCTTTTTCATAACCACCAGTTTTTTATTCTTTATTATACTGACATGTTCCATTTTTATATATTTTGCTTCTTGTCATATTTTTGCCTTTACCGTGTCAATATAATTTTTACCACAAAATGATATCTTATTTTCTTATATAGTTATAATCTATGATTAGTAGGCACATTCAGCACCTACAGTACTGTTTATCTGCCACTAGTTTTCGTATGACTTTTCGTGTGAAATTAATATAAAATTATAAGTCTTGTTTAACTACTGAAGAGGTAAATTTTAGACTATGTATGAAACGGAAGAAATGTATCTACACAAATTTAAAAATTTACACAAAATATAATTTCCGTACACATCTTTTTTTATTTATTTATTGATGCACAAAACAAATTACAATCATTACAAAATCATACTAAACTAAAATATAAACAAAAATCTGGATTGCAATCCACAAATAAGTGCATACATAAAAAACTATAAATAGACTGAAAATAACTTACTTATAACTAAATATTATGAGTGTTTGTTCACAAGTTTATCTTAAATGGATTATAACTGCTATTATCTGTTTTATAAATAATACTAAGAGTCGAGCATATTTTTTAAAATTTTACAATATTTATTGAAGTTTGATTCGAATATATCAATATCTTTGCTGTTACATGCCACCTCATTGTAATAACGAGCCATTCTGACAATGGGATTGAAGTAAGATATATTGTTTTTATGGACTTCTAAAGCGAATATATTAGTACTGTGATCTTCGTGCAGTAAATCTTATGTTGAAAGATCTGTCAGACAAACAACTTCAAAAACTAAAAAGTATAAAATAACTTATTTCTAAAGCTATTATTGTAGGATGGTGGTTGTGTAGCAACGGGTTGTTTATATTATATTGCATGCAGTATAAACTTAAAACAAATGAGTGTGAAAAAAAATTTAAAAAAATCGCTATTAACTTATAGATTTATGAATGTTTTCAATTTGCTGTTAGTGCTTAGATCTTTCGGTCCTTTTAATTTAGTCAGGTTATTCGTAGAATGATTAAAACATTACATGACAGATAGCACTGCTAGCAGCCTTAAGTTTTTGCTTCACATATATTTGTTTTCTAAGTTATTTATATATATGTAAATATTTATAAAAACATAAATATATATAATAAATAAATATTTTTTAATATATATTTAATATATTTTTGAATACATTTAATTAAGACTCTTTATAACTAACCAAAGTAAATGGAGTCATTGAAAAAATAAGTGCCAAATTACGACAGTGTCAATACTTATTAATGTAGTTAGGGATGGCTTATTATGATCTTATTAAATTGAGTTAATCGATACCTTCGCGATTAATTTATCGACAAACCCTACGTAAATAAAATTGTTAAATGGAGTAAAGCATTCTTTACAATGATATGTGCGTTAACTTATGTAGTATACACATTGGTTGCGTCTGCATGGGTAACAAATGTTCCCAATATAAACTATTTCAACGTTATTACATTTTTATGTGCTATATTTTACGGACTAAGATGTATTAATAAAATAATCTATTTGTTATATTAAGACATAAATTAGAATTTTTTTAACAACAACAACAAATCACAATGCACAAATATTCTTACCAATTTCAACATTGAGAGCTGTGCAACTTTTTTAAACTGTACTGTAGTTTTAATTATTACTCAGAAAATCTAAGAATTTAATCAAATATCAAAACATAATTTAAAACAATAAGTTATTGGCAAGTTTACTGTTTGGGCCCAACAAACAGAGAAAATAGTAGTTGGAGGGTCCGAACCAACTCTGACATAGAAAACCTCGTGGCCGAGCCTAGAATAATTGAAGAGAGAAAGGCTCAGCATCTCCGTTGGCTCGGTCACGTAGAACGGATGGAGGAGGATTGGAATGTGAAGAAAGCACACTTGGGGCGACCAGTCAGTATCACTAGAAAGATAAGAGTGGATCACCTAAACGAACTTCACAACTGAGAAGACTAGACTAGACTTAAGCATATATTTGTATATGATGACATTCTTTTTATTGATAAAAAACGTTAATAAATATTACATCTTTCATTCTTTCAAAATAGATCAAAAATATTATGTTTACGCCAGTGATATTATGATCTAGAATTTTGTCGTACCTACGTCTCACAACACGACTCGCTTTAGCTCTATAGGCTCTTGATTGGGCTATAGTGAGAGTTGTCGGCTCAATTTCTATTACGTGTCGCTGCTGAGCTAAAGGAGTAGTACAGTTCCTTAGAGCGAATGACCTATATCCCACTTTACTTTTTAATCAGCCGTTTTGCAGAAATTAGCCGTTTTGTAGAAAGTAGCGAACGTGGGACGTGGGTCCGCTACTTCGGAGACTTCTGCATCTGATCCTTGCGATGGTAAATCTTAATATGGTTTCATATTCCAAAATCGCCTTCCTTTAGATTTTATTATGGGAGATTCCATCTACCTGTTGTTAGTCATAAGACACCTATGCCTAGAATCATCCTTAAAATTTACAAATATCTGACAGGATTAATTATCGATTATTCGATACTGAAATGGGTTCTACATTATGCAGTATTTACATGGTCGATAATAAACTCATTGTACCTGCCATAGACTGCAGCCCGTTGCTTAGCATTATTTTGTTATTAATGACATTATCAAAAAAACTCAAATGAAAACCATTTTTATTTAATCGAATATAATATTATTTAATATTTCTAAATAAACATGCATATTCAAATCAAGTGCCGACTTTCGTCATATTTGCAACTTATTTAACTTCTGGGATAGTTTTCTGTTTGTTTTACTAAGTGAATTATTATTAACGATCTATATGTAGTTTTGGACTCTGGCGAATCTATTAAGGAAAACTGCTTTTGGATATCGAAGTTACTGATTTATATTATGTGACCTGTGAATCTGTTTAATACGACCGACCAAACACACTATTGGATTTTTATATCAACACAAAACTTGATGTGCAGTGATATGTATTAATGAAAATTATATACAATTTATAAATAATATGAAATTTTATTTTAAATACAGTTGGAATTCATGGTGGAAGAAATCTCCATACCTAAGCATACAATATATAGAATATCGGTCTTATTCATAGACAGAGTAAGTTTGAACGCTTCTTTAGGCACCATAAACTTACTCTCTCTATGAATAAGATAAAGTGTATACACAAACTCGCTATACGTACACATACACACATATACACATGAACACACACACACACATGCATATATTAGGTACGTTCATATACGAGTTAGCGCCATTGATACTCGCTAGATGTGCTAGTAGTACGATTCTCCCGACAAGTCTCTATCTCCATATATTCAATGTACTCTGTGTTATATTGTCAGGCGAGGATTGTATTATTTCCTTTTTACTTTATTGTGATTTATTTAATATACGTGTTTGAGGACTGGCAAATTATTTATTTACTATCCTACACTTTTGGGGGCTCGTCCGGGATAGAAATTTATTTTTATTTTTACAATGCCACCGAAGAAAGACGTTACATTAGATGAAAACGATATGGAGCGCCATGTACGAATATCGTTTACCGATGTGGAGAGGTCAATGACGACTTTTACTGGAGACGACACCTACCCCATCACCATATTCGTTGAAAAATTTGAAGATGTTGCACAGACGATGCACTGGACTAATATTGAGAAGTTGATTTATGCCAAACGTTTATTGGATGGTACCGCTAAATTATTTTTAAGGACTTTGGGTCGAGTGAAAGATTATTCAACGTTAAAAAATGCTCTGCTAGATGAATTTGGACCAAAAATGAATAGTGCGACAATACATAAGAAACTTGCATCAAGAAAGATGCAGAATAGTGAGACTTTTCAACAATATTTTCTTATTATGAAGGAAATGGCTTTCCATGGCAACATTGAAGACGCCGCACTTATGGAGTATGTGATAGATGGAATTCCAGATGTGGAGACGAATAAGATTATACTCTATGGAGCCTCAGACATTGTTGATTTTCGTAGAAGATTGACCCTTTATAGTGACTTTAGACGGAAAATACTAATGCAACAAAATAATGCTACTCGATCGGAAATTCGAAATATCTTATGTTTTAGCTGTTGGGGAAGAAATCATGTATCCTCTAGTTGTCCGTATCAAGATCAAGGTCGACGATGTTTTAAGTGTCAAAATTTTGGACATATTTCTATAAACTGTCATCTTCGGGAAGTGGCGGCGGAAAATGTTTTTTCTAAGCCTAGAGCAATTGTATCAACGCAGATAGCGCAACCGGTCGTTCGGGAGCCGTCGGGTTTGACCGGCTACGACTACAATGAGCGAATGAATACGAAAACTCGCGAACAGTTCTGAAAACCTCTGTTTTCCGGTCCGAAGCAAGCCTTATTTGACTCACAGAGTACATTGAATAATTTGACTCGAACTCGAACGGAAGTGACGCTGGTGTTGATGTTGACGACGTTACTATAGAAAAAGACATTCAGAACGCAGGACTGAGTCGATCGTGTTACGTCGGGAATACGACAAAACAGGAACCGGATATGTGTAATGAAAATTATTCATATAAGCCATTTAAAATGATAAATTTGAACGGAAAGATGGAAAATGCATTAATAGATTCAGGGTGCGATGTCAATTTGATATCAGATGAACTTTACAATAAACTGAAGTTACTGCAATGTGACGTAAGTCCGAACATAATATTGACTGGTTTAGATTCAAAGAAAATTATACCTCTTGGTTCTGCGAATATGAAAATAGTACTAGGTACACATACACTAACATAATTTTTTATGTTGTATCTAGGTCTTCTATGCCTTTTAGGGTAAATTTAGGCAAAGATTTTTTGAAAAATTTCGCAATGATTATGAGAGATGGAAATGTGAGATTTATGTCTAAAGACGTCGATTGGTGTAACTGTGATGTTACAAGCTGGGATTTTCCGTGTCTAATTCATATTAAAGATGTTAATTTAAGAAGCAAGAATCGGTAGAAACCAGTCAACCCGTGCAAATGAAAGAAGCACCTATTCAGACAAAATATTTTTTAAAGATGATGTTCCGGTGAAGTTGAATCCAAGGAGTATTTCATTAACTGGCTCGTCTGAAGTTGAAAAACAGATAGATGAATTACACACTGATGCATCTACTAAAGCTGTACGTGTAATACTCGTACAGCGACATCAAAATAGTGTGGAACATCTTAATTATTCCATGAGCCAAAACACAAGTGAAGACGAAGAGAGATATTCATGTTATGAGCTGAAGGTCACAACGGATATGCCTGGAGTTAAAAAATTTAGATACTATTTATTTGGAAGTGAATTCGGATTTCTTAAAGAACGTCATGCATTTGAATTAACATTTAAGAATATTGACTTAACACGATGGCCGGATTAATTCAACATAGAGAAGTCAGATATGTGTATTAGATGATGAGTGATTATTTTTAATTATGTAAGGTATAACAATATTTATTTTTATTTTCGTTGGAAATACGTAATTTTTTGTTTCAATATTCTGTTCATGCATGTTTTTTTTTTATCAGTATATTATTTAAACTTTAGTGTAAGAAAGGTTGCAATTCTGTTAATAACTAAATTGTTGAATGTGAAATATCTGAGGACAGATATTTTGCAGGATGGCCGAGTGTAGGATGGTGGTTGTGTAGCAACGGGTTGTTTATATTATATTGTCAGGCGAGGATTGTATTATTTTCTTTTTACTTTATTGTGATTTATTTAATATACGTGTTTGAGGACTGGCAAATTATTTATTTACTATCCTACATTATTATTAATATATATTATCTAAAACATGTGAAAGTCGGTGCTTAGTAATTTTCAAAATATAGTAATTTTTATGTTTTACTTTGCACCGACTTTAATATGTTTTAGATAATATATATTAATAATAATAGCTTTAGAAATAAGTTATTTTATACTTTTTAGTTTTTGAAGTTGGTGTTTTTAAACGAAGTTTATTTTATTTGTTACTTTTTAGTGTCTAGCTATGTATGGGTAGATCTACGAAAGGTGCCGCACTCCTTAAAAAATATAGGTCCCAAGAAACGGGAAGAAAAAAAGTTCGTAAAATGAAAACTACTGGGCCAAACAATGTTAAATTTTTAAGGGACCAAATGGCAACTATTCCACATCAAACTAAAAAAGAATCACTTAAATCGGATCATAAATCTCAGCGTAATCGGTGTACATATGGAACGGAATGGAAATTTTTTCATAAAAAAAATTTCATAAAATGAAAACTACTGGGCTAAGCAATGTCAAATTTTTAGGGGGCCAATTGGAAGCTATTTCGCTTCGAACAAAAAAATAATTACGTAAATCGGATCATAAATCTCGGAGTAATCGGTGAATACATAAAAAAAAAACAAAAAAAAGATCCTGACGAATTGAGAACCTCCTCCTTTTTTTGAAGTCGGTTAATAAAGTTTAGTCTGTGAAAATGTTTGTTGTAATTCCTTGAAACTGTAAAACTGGGTGATGTAATAGATCAATACCTATAATTCCAAGAAGTTCTAGAACATCATTGTTTGTCAGTTCCTTATCGGGCTTATTGTTGACACGACGATACACGAGGTCAAATATTAGTTTATTGAGTTAAAACAATTTTAATACTTAATTAATTGTTATCTCTTATAGATACACACATACGCTCATGTTATATAATTTTATCAACATTTAATTAATGAGTCAAGTTCGTTTTATTTACTTAAAAGCTATTATTTAATTTATATAATCTTATGTCACGAGTTAAATTATTAAGGAAAATAGTTTTTCATCCTTATTTTTCACGTCCCTGTAGAAGGGAAAGGCTGGCTTGGCTTCGGGATTGACAACATGGATGCTAATAAGTAATACCGAGGACGAAAAGCGAAGAAAAAGTAGGCAAAGCGGACTCCGGTCTCCGTATATCTCCGTAGCAGACACTGTAAATGCAACCGAGATTTAATGCTAAGACGATAAAGAGATAGGAAGCAAGATTGAGCCAACTATATTTGAAAATAAGGGCCGTAATTAAAACAGAAAGACTTCTTTTTCTTTGACAAAAAAATCTAAAAAGATTTCTAGTTTCTGATTCGCCAAATCTTTAGTGACCTAGCCTTAAGTGTATATTTAATTTTTATAGTTGCAAAATTCGTTAAAACGCTTTTTCATCTAATTTTGACTTATTACAATATGTAACAGTACTGTATGTAAGTCTCGAACAACTTCGTAAATTTGTTCTGTGGCAAATGCCGTTATAAATATTTTTAAACAGAATTAAAAATCTTTGTTAGATGCAAAGTACTCTAAACTCGTGATTTTCAACTTCTCCTGTAAAATCTGACCAATTACATGGTAGCCTGTTTGGGTAACGTAACATATAAAATAGTATGGCAAATTCTGGCAAACGCAACTGAATATGATGTGAATTTTAATTCTTATTTGGTAGTTAAAATAATATATTTAAAAAATATATAAACAATATGAATCCAGATTCATTTCATCATCATTCATTCAAGCCACCAAGACACTAGTCTATAAATCCAAATAGAAACGTGAAGTATTACGTGAATAGAAGTAGTGTAATTCTTCGTAGTGTATAGTCGTAATAAAACAGTCAACTACCATTCAAAAAGTTGTTATGCAAAAATGGAACCATGAATAATATCAATATTCAAACAAGAGTTCACGACTGGACATGATCATAATTTTAAATCTTTGTAATCAAACACAATCGGAATGTGTTAAGGTTATAGGCCTTTGAATTGAAAAATATTAATATTAGAATCAAGTTTATTTCGACAAATATTTAAAACAGCCATTTTTAATAAGAAGAAAAATAACAGTGTGACTAATCTAAAATAATATAACCTTTATTTAATAATTTTTATGCATTTCAGTTAGTACTCAAATGAAGTGTGAATGGAGAAAACCATTATATGGTAGTTCATATAATGTCTTTCTCCAACAGAATGGATGACATTGATAATTATTTTAAACATGCATGTGCCGTGAACCGTGATCAATCTAATTTTTTATGATATCTGTGAGGCAACAGGATTGAGATGTACGAATGTACGTCTTGCTCGTATCGTAATCCTCGCTTGACTGCCCCACCCCTCCGTTCGGGCATTGTTTTATAGTAAACTGCACAACACACAATCGACTGCATGCACTGGGTTTTTCCAGGAAATCGTAATCTGCACACCTGATTAATTATTCCTGCGAACGTCCAACAAAGTCGAAAACATAACAATAAATCAAGTCTAATGGCAAATTTTAAACACAAAGTAAACAAAAGAAGTCCAAATGCGCCACAGGTAGTAAACTGCGTTTTATGACATACAGGTGTGCCTTCACCTTTGCCAGCGTGTACCAATATCAAAAATAATATTTGATTTAAATCCAATTTTTTGTTATAGTAGGTAGTTTTTGTTGTATATTTATATATCAATGACGTATCTCAGTACGGTTATCATTGTTTAAAATGTATTTTTAATTACACAATTCTTTTAGAGGGGATTTAAACTTTATAGATGACTCATTCCTATCGGATAGATTATTTAACCTACACAATTTGCAGTCAAGGTTGACAAAAAAATACCTTGTTGAAGCGGCCTTCCGAATGGCCAAGTATTATATTATAATAGCAGGCAAACAATCTTGAATAGATTCAACGTTAGACCGTTTTGAGTTCCTAAGAATAATAAATAACTCATAGGTCCTGTGCATGTAAGCATGGGAGAACAATACTAAAAATTAGAATCGCCCAATAAGACGTAATTGTATAAACACCCTACATTGGGTATTTGACATTCAAATCAACTGAGACGCTTTTTATCATTACACAAAACATCATAAGCGTCTTTGATTTTGTATGAGAATACTAGCTTATAACGTCACAATTTTAACGAGTCAAAGGGTATTAATTACTGTTCATACTATAATTAAAGTTATTACTATAATGAACTTTTGAGAGTAATATATAACAAGATATTTTGCTGCTCTTTTATATGAATAAATACTATTTCAGAATTTATTTAAATATGTGTCAATTACCCAATTCTACATGATGACATGGAGTCGTACTATTATGTTCGTCTCAGTTTGTTATATTGTTATTTGAAGAAATGGTTAGGGGGCGTTTTTTCAATCACCAAACAAAAGATATGCATAAAGTATAGCATGGAAAATATCAGTTAAATGGTTTCACTTTTGAATTAACTCAAGTTATAATTTATTCGACTGGTAACTTTTATCTGAAGATTTAACAATCGGCCGTAAATCAATTAAAAATTGAGTCTAAGTAAGTTTATTTTCGCTTGTAATACTATTGCTCCAGAATAGAAAACAATACATAGTTTGTGAGTTCGCTTATTTAATCGAACATTTGTTTGTTGCAAAGACAGTAAGTATTTCACAGTTTTGGATCTGTAACAATGTTCATAGACGCAGCAAACACAAAAACACACTTAAATTTATTACTAAATACATACCTACATATATTTGACATCCTTTTATGATAAAAATTTCTAAGATATTAGTTGTTTGTGAAATAAAATGTGTAGATAAATTAATTGAAATAAATTTTAACTTTTCCAATAAATTGAAGAAGTCGAATAGGGTCAATGAAACGATTGACAGTTTTGACCTTACTCTGCGGTGATAAGATTTTATTTACTCTGCCAGTTGTCCGGTCGGTAACAGAAATATTTATCGTATTACAATGAGAGAATAGAACAAAAAATAAAAATTGGCTCAGTGTGTTTCCATCCCTGCGTATTGAAGGGTTCCATATAGGTGCCGTCGGACTTCGACGCTGATCCACTAATACGGTCATTAGGCTATAGAACCATAGAAAACATTTAATATACTTGACTATAAAAATGTGTACAAATTGAACATCAACCCCTTTTGTTCACTAAATGCAACACATTGCTTATTAGTGCCAATTTTTCCAAAATGTCACGGAAACTAATTTAAAGTCTCTGACATATAGCCGTCGATCCACACACATGCTATCAGAATATAAATCAAAAACTGGCGCATCAGAAGACGACTACGAGACATCAGAAGACGCCCCCTCCACCAGTTCTTAATCGCTCGTTATAAAGTCCAGTAAAAAAGCCAAGGTCCAGAATTAGCAATGCAAAGTTTAAAAGAAAGCCAACGTAAAAGGAATCTAAATTACCAAAATAGTACAGCGTAATTAGTCGAAAAATCAAAAATTAACAAAATAACACAACATAACACATTCGATAACTACTCGAGAAAGGGAATAAAATGGCCGCAAAAACAAAGAAATAAAATGGTGGCAATAGAAACGAAAATTATTTATCAATATCTTTTTGGTAGGTCTTATCGATTTCCGTGCATTATATCAAACAATATATTAAATAGCTCAACATTTCGACTTTCTTATTTAAAAATCGATAAGTATGGGTTACATATCGATTATTCCATGTTTATCATAATGACTGATTCACTTTCTTAGCCAAGCCATAAATTAAAAAAGTGACAGACTGTCACTTTTTTAATCAAACGTTTACCTATATGCAGTCCTACAAGGATGTTTTCGTTGGAAATCGCGTTAATTCGATACAAGTTACAAGTACATCACTATTATACGTTGACATTGTGTCGATGTCCTTATTTTTGAACGTGTTAGAAAAAGTTAAGTAAAGTTAGTAGGCGTCATCCTGTCAAACGTCATTCATTAAAATGGTATCTACGAAAGTTAACAAGTGTTTTATTTTATATTAAATTGTAACCATGAGAGCCTTGATTGATACATGGCGCAGTCGGTGTCGAACATTAAAATTGTAATAGAAAAACAAAACTGTCGATGTATAATTTGGCGGACAAATTAAGTTTCTCTGGTAACATATCAGAAAACTGGCGAGTTTTTAACAATCATTTAGCATTTATCTCTTAGCTTCGGGATAATAGCTCTGATGAGAAGAAGATAGCGATTTTGTTCAATGTTATTGGTGAAAATGGTCTAAAATTTTACTTTTCCGGGGAAAACACATTTGACGATGTCAGCGGGCATATCAAAGAGTATTGCGAGCCAAAGAAAATATTTTAAACGCGAGATTTTTGTTCTATAATCGTAAACAGGAACTGTATGAACCCTTCGACGACAATTTCCTAACAGACAAACTATCAAAAGACTGTAAGTTTAAGTCCGAAGAAGTGGCAATATATAGATATATATTGCCTCTGCTCATATAGAAAGGTTGGTCTTTGGAACTTCTGAGACTTCTGACCGTGAAACACAGAGACAACAATAATAGCAATAAACCCTACATAGTTTGAAGATGTAGTAAAGAAATACGACTGTCAGAAACTGGAAGGAAACAAGCATCAGAAGTCCAAGGAAAGGTCGTAGAAGTAGAAAAAATAAGAAACACTACGAATAATACAGTTATTCGATGTAAATGGTGTGAGCAACAACATGAACGAAACTTTAATATATGTCCTGCCAAAGCTAAAGTTTGTACAAAATGTAATAAGTTCATCCACTTTGCTGCAGTGTGCAGCAAGCAAGTTTGTTAAGTGTATTGTCAACAATGAACCGGGTTATTCTGAAACTGTCTTTGAATTGTGTTGTAGCAGTGTGAAGAAGGATGTTCTGTAGAATCTACACAAACATGATTATTAGAAAACAGTCAAAATTTTAAATTTAAACTAGATACAGGGTCAGATGCAAACTTCAGAAAGAAACACGATTACCATAATGTATGCCTCCGCCGTGGTTGTTCTTTTTCTATTATCATTCCGTGCAAGCCTAATCGTTAGAATTTTCAGGAGATTCACATCCGAATATTGAGAGGATAAAGCCGCTTATTACTGTTTCCAAGCGTTTATTTTAATTTTGATGTTTTTACATCTATCAAGTCACATATTTCTTGACAGTAAAGCCCACACGGAACCAATGACAAATTTGTCGTTCTTTATTGTTGTGGGTGACGTAATAATGATGTTTTGTGAGTCGTGTAACGCACAAATCACTATGCGTAAATAAATCTAAAGTAATCAATCCATTTGAAATAAAATAAAATGTTCTACTTTATTATTATTTTTAAATTGTTTATTACAAAAATGGCTTCTTTTAATAAGTCAAAGTGGCTCGATTTTACTACTACAATTAATCCGTAATCAAGTTTTCAAATGTAAGATAAATGGCTGGAAAGGGTATAACCAATATTATTAGTAGATTTCATTTACTCCTCCGCTTGACCTCTATAACGCACCATTTATTTTATAATGACGCAACTCAAGTATGTAAATGAGCGTTTCTCAAAAAATTTGTACTTTCTATGTTTATCAATGTCCCATTTTTTAAAACATTTTTTTCTAATATATAATAAACTATTATACGTTTCTATTAAATCATATATTTAGGTAATTAAATAAACTAAATAAAAAATATATATAAAAGTATAAATACATTTAAAATTTATACAAAATAAAAATATTTTAATAATCGGTCTAACCTAGTTGTATGAAAAGTGAAGTGTCCCAATTTTGATCCTGCCCAAACGATTGATTGTATTTGACTGAACTTCAGGACATTATAGAAATAATTAATATATTTATTTGGAACAATAAGACCACAACTCATTTACAAAGAAATCTTTTGTCATATTAGAACAAATATAGTGAATAAATAAATATTTTAACATATCGTGTAAAACGTTCCATTTCGGAATTCCTCTTTTGTGACCGTAATTTTGTAAATTATCCGCGTCGATTTGGTATACACTTGTTTTAGAATAGTGGCAACATTCGCAAGATCGGCATCCATCTTGTTTGTGTTTTGACATTTCTTTTGTGTGCCACGCGTGAACAAGGAAGGTTGTCCGTTAGGTTACTGGTCCGAAAAAAATCCAAGCTTTGTTACCCAATAAACACAGGTAATTTCAATTTTTATTATTATTTCTCTTATAGTACCGTTAGAGCTCTCAATCTTCATTTCGTAGGTCAAATTATAAACTAGTACTAGTTTGAGTCGTGTGCATATACAATTTTAATAATTTATTTAACTTGATTCGTTACCTCCGTTTTTGTTACTTTTGAGTGGTAACGTATAAATGGAAAAGAGAGTAACAAAATAGGAAATTACTAGGCAGAGTATTGACTGTCTGATTTGGAATATAATTATGACGATCATTTTATAAGTTTTAATTAAATAAAATATTATATAAAATAAATATTTAGAATGTTCGAAATGGAATGGGAACTTTGTACATTAGGTATTTTGTCGTTTTCATTTAAAGTTGTTTACTAAAAATAACATTAGACAAGTATTATCATACCAATTTCTATCAAAGGCCTATAATGAGTACCTTGAGTTTTAAGATTAACATTGTCTCCAAGTGATATCAGCGGTAAATAGGTGGTGGACTGCTTCTACACGCATTTTTTTACACGATCAAAAATTGCTATAGCATTAACCACTTTCGTTTCTAAAACTAAAAGTTAATTCAGAAAATAAAATTAATTTCGCTAGTGCTTGAAATGATTTGATTTGACATCATAACAATTTAATCTGCATTAATATGACTGCTTATTAATCACAAGTTTCAATCTAACATTTTAATTAAAGAATGCATTCTAAATATTTTTGCATGTTTTACGTAAGATAAGGTGTACGGTCATTTTACAGCTCTAAATCAAATATGCCTCTAACCCCGGCTGAAAAAATGAGACGGTACCGCGCAAGACTAAGAGAAAAACCTGAAAAGATGGAAGAGCAAAGGAAAAAGAACCTAGAAAGAATAAAATCTAAATATACTTACAAAAAAGTCAAGGATATAACGGAAACGGAAAAGAAGGTACAAAGAAAAAAGTGGCGAGATCAAAAAAGGAAGTCGAAACAAACGAAAGATATTGATACCGCGACAGAAAACAAAAGTTCTAACTCTAATTCGATTCCAGACACGTCGCAATTAATGAACAAATACTTTAAAAAAAGCAGAAACATGTATAAAAAACAATGGAACAATGCCCAAAGTCGAATAGAATATTTGAACCGGCTTACAGAAAATTTAAGGAAAAAGATTTTTCGAATAAATCAGAAACACATGAAGACTGAAGAAGATTTGGAGAAACAAATAACAACGAAAAGAGCATCATCGTTTATTGGTAAAACTCTGGGCTTAAAAGGCAAAATAAGAAAACGGCAAAAGACAGCTAAAGTACTAGGAATCGAGCAATCTATTGTAAATTTCTTTTTGAGGGACGATGTAAGCCGATCTACCGCCGGTAAAAGAGAATGCAGAACTTTACATAAGACTAAAAAGCAAATCAGATATCTTAATAATTCATTGCAATGCCTTTATGATAAATTTAAACAAGAAGGCAACTTGGTGTCATTTGCCTCGTTTTGCAGATATAAACCATTTTATGTGCTATCACCCTCTGTTAAAAATAGAGACACTTGTTTATGCGAAAAACATAGTAATATTAATTTTAAATTTTTTGCTTTAAAGAGGGCAAATGCATTTAACTACGTCAATATAACCGATCTATTAAAATCAGTTGTCTGCGATATTTACTGTTACGACTGTATGTATAATAAGTGTATTCTCTGTAAAACTAAATCCCTGGATTATAATACGGAAAAAATTAATTCTTTAGAGGAAATCAGTTGGCAGATGTGGGAAATGACTGACCATAGCTATAAAAAATCAGGTGCAGATGGTAACCAAATTTTAGTTAAAACAAAACAAATGAAGAAAACTTTAAAAAGAAATACTATTACATATTTGATTAATATATTTGACAAAGACCTTAAACTTTTTAAAATTCACTCTTATAACATGTGGCATCAAACAAACGAATATAATAAATGTATTGTTAATCTAAGCCCCGGAGAAGCAGCCATTCACTGTGACTTTTCCCAAAATTATGAATCTAAATTGAGTTCAGAAGTACAATCAATGCACTTTGGTGCTTCTAAAAATCAAGTTACCCTACATACCGGCGTACTTTTTCTGAACGGCAAAAAACAATCTTTTTGTACTGTTTCGCCTTCAAATATTCATTAACCAAGTGCGATTTGGGCTCATCTTTCACCGATAATAGAATTAGCACCCAACTTAAAAGTTATTCACATATTTTCGGATGGGCCAAGCTCCCAGTATCGCCAAAAAAATAACTTTTTTTTAATTATTCATTTTGCTACTATTAATAAACTTAGAATTACGTGGTCATTCTTTGAGAGTGGTCATGGAAAAGGTGTTGCCGATGCAATAGGAGGACTGGATAAAAGAAGTTTAGATAAACAAGTAGCATACGGTAAAGATGTAGCTAACGCGGATGACGTACATAACATGATTTTAGATTGTATCAAGTCTGTAAAATGTTATTATATCACATCACAACATATTGAAGAAATTTCAAAATTATTACCGCCGATACTCAAAACTGTTCCGGGTACAAGATTAATACACCAAATTGTCACGTTAAATTATAATCAATTTAAACATCGAATACTTAGTTGCTTCTGTAATTTGGATAATTGTTTGTGTTTCAATCCAAAAGTACACACATTTGAAATTTCAAGATCAGTTGATATTTCCAATGTGATATCGTCAATGGACGTGGTTGGCGATGTTTCTAATGTAATATCATTAACGGAAGACGTTGATGATGTTGCCCATGTGATTACATCAATGGACGATACTGACGATGCTTCTAATGTGATATCAACAACGGATGACATTGGCGATATTTCGAATTTAATATTAGCAATGGACGATGGTGATATTGTTGCAAATGTGATTTCCAATCGTGATTTATCTTGCTTAACGGATTTGCCTACAACTTCTAACACTTCGGATAACAACATGTTAATGTATGATACATCCTCAGTAGCAACAATTGATGATAGCACTATAGAAATGTCGCCAATATTATCGTCAACTTTAGAAAAGGAAAACATGGGTGATAATATAATTAATGGCACGGCCCGCACTTCTTTAAAAAGTTGCAAGGGAATCAAAATTATTTCAAATATTCTATTAAAACAACCCAAAAGTGTTAATTACAATAAAACATGTGAACCTACATTTAAATCGCTGCGTACGATTGTAAGTCGACAATTAACGTGTAATAAATGTAAGCGGTCCGTATTGATGCATGAAGTCAACAAATGCATCATATGCAATTTGTACTATTGTCAAGCCTGTAGTGGTATGCAAACTTTCAAGGAGCTTATAATTTGTTCATCTTGCTTTAAAATCTAATTATGAGCAGCATCAACGGTTTTAATTTTGAATGAAAGTAGTAAACTTAATACAAATAATATTTTGTTTCAGATATTATTACTAACAAAGAAATCATAAGTGATTTCTGAAAAATGTCACGCTTAGACATAACCGATTTTTTGCGTAAAGACGATTTCATAATGTGTTTACGCCTTGGTTTGTCATGGCCTTGGTCTTCTACTCATTTTATTGCGGCATCGAAATGTTATGGTTGCGGATTTATTCCAAATTCGTCTAATGGTCTGCTGCATTTTATAACTTCTACTATGACCGTAGAACATATAAAAATGTTATTGAATTGTCCATTTTTCTGGTGCCAAAGATGCAACTTTGCTATATATGACCATTATCCAACTGATGAGTGTGAATTTTGTAATTAATAATGTTTTTTTTTGTATTGTAATTAATTGATTTTATTGTTGTATAATTTATAACGATATTTCTTTAAAATTGTGTACCAAATTGTTAGCAATGTTAAACTTATTGAAGCTAAGAAAAAAAAGCTCTCCGAAAAACTTAAATATTTGAATTATGTTTCCTACCCGAAGGGGTAGACTACTGATTTTACTTCTTCTACTACTTTTATAAGACTGCTGTCAAGCAATAAAACTATCTTTATCTTTACTGTAATAAATGACTATACTTCGTAACTTTAGGTAGTGAAAAAAAGGTAAACAATCTTGATATGACCTTTTACAGAAACACATATTAAACAAATAAACTACTGCTTAAACTACTGTTTCACTTGATTGAGTAATTGTTATTGTTGTAGTAACATTGGTATTTAGTTGCATTTTATTTTTAAACTGAGCTTACAAAAATAAAAGATGAAAAGTCACATCAAGATAGTTTACCCTTTTTGCACTACCTAAAGTTACGGAGTATAATAAGCGTTATGTGCTGGGAATGAAAGAGATAAGAAAACTAACATTGAGATTATTAATAATATGATAGAGATTGCTTCTGAGGAATATTCACGCCAACAATGTCTAGTCCTAGATTTTTTTAAACCTTAATGTTAAAACTCTTTAGACTTTCCTGCCGCTTTATGTCCCTAATTATTAGATTTATTACTAAGAAATTCAAAAATGTCTCTATTTACCTATTTTTTATCAATATAATTAAGTCAAATATAATTATTTGCGCTACTGTGAAGTCTAGGCTTAAGAAATCCTATTTTGTTACCAATATTCTATTTTTGTTACTGTCCCATAATAGCGGACACAAATTTCTTTTTTTTATTCATAATAATTTGATAATAATATATTTTTGTGATAAAAATTAGAATATATAATTAGTCTTTGCATTATGTAAGTACACACAATTTTGATACAAAATAAAATAGCGTCAATAATGTAAAGTGAAACAAGTGTTGTGGTCGAATAGTAACGTAAAGGAAAGATTACCGCCTTTAATTTAAGACTCTACTGTTAATATAGACCGATTTGCTAAAAAAACATGTTAAATATTGTTTTATTATCCCATCCAATTTAATAAAACTTCTGGTAATTGGTTTCGACATGAAATTTACGTAAAGTAGTGTAGGTAACAAAATAAGAAATTTTCTCCGCCTTGGGTTTGTTTTTATAGATTTGCTATTTATTTACGTTTTAAATCTCCAAACAAACCTTATATTCATAATCTTTAGACCTTTACCCGTATCTTTAAAAAAAGAAACCAGGTATATTTCAATATTTTAATTTTAGTATTGTTTCTGGACAATGGTACAATTTTTTTGAGAAATGCTCAAATAACAGTTCCACTTAACCTAAAACTTCCAAAGAACGAGTAAATATTACAGAAAGAATGCGGGTATACAAAAAAGCCATGAACATATCAATTGAAAACATTGAGTTTTAAATGTGAAGTTCTATTGTTCTCGCCAAGTGTAGGAGTAATTAAGAAACAATCTTGCCAGGTTCTGGCAAAATGACTATGTGCAGTGTTTGGTAAATGGCTACCGAACCCTACTAAAAATAATTATTGGATTACAACTAATATCTCAAAATATCAAGTTCAAACAACTTTTAAACTATATTTTTTATTAAACCACTTCCACTTCTTCGATATATTTCTAGTCTCACTTACATCTTTTTTATATACAGGGGAAAACCGTTTGAGGACCGTAGGCTGCGCGAGGGGGAAAAGTCGCGGACCGTGTGTGGGATTCGCCGGGTCGTGGTGGCACTAGCACCCCACGTTGAGTGTGAAAAACTATTGCCACGTTGCGGTTAGGGATACCCACTAAAACCCCTGTCCGATCCCGAGCGTCCTTTGTTTGGGCTGTGGGCTCGCTAGCGCATTCACCACCAGCCCGGACGGACGGCGGCCGGTCCCTTGCGGGCTGGCCTCACCATTTGGTAGCCGGAGATTTGGGTCTCTCAGACTTCTATACCTCACTGCGAGGTGAGAGGGGGCGCGCCCCTATGGCCGCGATGAGATCACGGCGCTGCTCGTCCCAGGCTGGACACACCTGAAGGGTGTGTACAGGGCCGTGTCTTACGACAACCGACCTCAATGTTTTTATTTGCACAATCACATGCATCACTGTATAATGTTATACAAAACAACCTAGTTAAATAAAAGAAACCACAAAACTACTTTTTAACAGTATTTCATTTGATTTTTTATTTTATTATTCCGACGTATCGGCCACTTTTCAGTAGCCGTCATCACGGAAGACAAAGATGTCAAGCGTCAATGAGTATTGATAGTTTTATTTAGACTACTGCCAACTTGTTTCATTTTAATTATTTACCTTTATTTTTTGTTTATAGTCATCAGCAGTATTTACTCTACGAGAGCCTAATCTAAATAATATTGTAACAATACTCATTGACATTTCACATCTTTGTCTTTCATGACCACGGCTACTGAAAAGTAGCCGAAACGTCCAAGTAATAAAATACTGCGCTTAAAATGCTTAAAACATAGTTTTATTTTATGTACTAATGGCGAAAACTTTAGAAAACCTTGTTAATTATGATTCTTATCCACCTAGAAATTATTGAGCAAGATGACTAACAAACATAGACGGACACAGGGACGGAATATACAATTTTAAGAGTTCAGTTCTTACAATAATAGGACAAGGAGTCTAGAAAAAAAAATATGCACTAATTTTCATTTTGAGGTAATTATAAAGATTAAAAAACGATGTAATATTTTACCCTTTGAACACCTTAACACACTGCATATATAAAAATGAAGTACATAATGTATGTGCTTAATACAAGAAAATTAACGACTACCGGTTTGCTTGTATTCAATCAGGAAATAAAGATTTTGTCAAATGATATCATCATCTATATTATTTTCTTAGAAATTGAATGAAGGTTCTAGAACTTCTAAAAAGAGCATACTTAATGTTAAATATGCAATACAATCAATACATTGATACCTTACATCTATGGAATATAATTTACTATTATGATAAGCAATTTGTTTTCCTTCGCTATTATTGTGAAGTAACAATTTTATTATAAGAATCATAGTTTAACAATGTATCAATTTAAATGTAAAGTCAAATGTATGCATGTGTGATTAATCTTCATAAATATACACAATAATTGGGTTATGTTATTAGTGAAAAAGTCTCAGATGGTAAATATTTTTATTAATTCATATTATTTTTAAAAAATATTTCACGCTCTACATGTGAAACATACGATACGCATCATATAAGAAAATGATTGAACAAACGGTGTCGAGTGAATTTCATTTGTTTTTGCCAGGTGGTAGAGTATTTACCCGTCTGGATGGCTACCACGTCTGATGCCGCCATAACAACCTTGAGTTGTATTCCAGCATTAGTGGCCAGGTTTCAGTACTTTTTAGAGAGCAGCAGCACATTTCTAACACTTTTAGTGCAAATGCCCATAGGCCATGGTAACCCCTTTCGTCGTCGTTCTTTGGGCCGTCTCCTGTCTGCTGAACTCATGCTATAAAAAAACCTACAGCTGTAGAACCACGTGCATAATTCATCATTCATCTAAAAGAAATTCTAAGACAGGTATGCGATACCTGTTTTAGAAGCAAATTAAATTAAATTCGCTAAATATCTTACTAAATTTAAATAACGCTCAGCGAGATGTTAAATTAAGTTTACTTACATTCTCTAACATAGCTGCTGCTATCGTAGTAGCAAACAACCTTGCTGGTGGATGCTGGCGGGTTGGCAGCAACAAAGGCTACAAGAGCCACGAGAACTATCAGGATTTTCATTTCTAAATTAAATTAGCTAAATATGACTGATCACCACGGAGGATATGTGGTGAATGTGAGGTAAGCAACAATCGGCTCAAAAGACGACTGTGCGAAGCCGCTTAAAGGTCAAAGATTAATGATTACCAAATTGAACTTTTTCTTCTAAATTTATGTTTGTTTACAATATGTGTCATATTTCCACCACATGCATTGTGTATACAAAGCAACTTTAGTTTCTAAATATATTTTTTTAATGTTCTACGCAATTTGCGTTAAGAGTCATTAATTAGACTAAATACGGTTACATGTATTTAAATGTTATATGTAGGTTTATCTAGTTAGTCCTATTTTTTAATATATGGACCTGAATAGATTTTGGTAATTTGTAGAATTTCAAATTCAAATTTATTTACTGCAAAAAACATGGTTCAAAAGGTGTTACAATAATTATATTTAGTTATTGTTATATAATGTTTAAGTATTTTCTTTTTTCTTTTATTCGTAGGTAATATATAATTGCTTAATTTGAGGATATACAATGTGTGAGTTTGTCTACCGATTATTGTTCATGTCAAGCTTAGTTATTCTCCTCTGTATATTTACTAATCTATGACAATACAAACAGCCGATGATGTCATAATGTGTCATGGTTGACAACAAAAATTGACCAAGTGCACGAACAATGAAGACATGACGGAGATTTACATTCTTATTCATATTGAGTTAGAGTAGGTTTGTAGCTCTATATGAAAAAGACTGCAAACGCAAATATTTAGTTTTTTTAGTTAGCAACCGAACTCTAAAAATTGTATTAATAGCAAAAATGACATAGTTCAAAAACTAGGTACTTGTTGAAACCAATTACCATTGTAGCTAATTTTAAGCCCAACAACCTTGAATTTCATTTCTACAACTGCATAACGTTTATCACTTTAAATACAATAACAAAATCATAAAGAAATATGGCTACCATTTTTGTTAATACTAATTTGCCTTATACTGAAAATTATCCTTCAGTAACATAAAATATGGAGGCTAACTCCAATTTGTACATTTTTGGCGATTACTCAACAACAACGTGTAGCAACAAAAAAAACAGGTTTCTGCTAGACTTTATTATCCTATCAGACAGCAAAAAATTTGGCAAGCCGCCTTGGACAAGCGTGGCGGGTATACTGTCCATTTCCCTACAGTGGGAGGCCCGAGCCCAGCAGTGGGACAGTTATGGGCTGTTGTTGTTGTTGTATTCTTAGATTAATAATTTTTTGTGTACTATAATAAAGTTGGTCACATAAGTCCGGGGTCTATATACGGCTATTATTCCCACGAAAGCAATGGTGGAATGTGGAATAATTTATGACGTCCCCCGTAATGATTTCACATATTCAAGAATTTTGATAATAGTTTACAATACCATTTGGTCTCACCATTCGAGTCAAAGAAAGATGATCCTGACTGATCTGGCATTGCCATTGTACATATTTTACAAAATAGTTTGTAATTACTTTTGTCTTAAGATTTAGTGAGAAAACAATTCAACAGTTTTTAAACAAGGGTCACATCTTCCCAGTAGGGTTGGATCTAGCCCGAAGAGATCGTGAGAGGCTTCCGCAAAATATTAGTTATTCGTATATTATATTTGTTCCTAAAATTGTGAGTAATTTGCCATAATAAGGCAGTGTATATGCAATAGATTCAGCGCGTGTATAAGTAATCGAGACAGTCTTAGCGAAGATAACTTAGTGTGTGTATAGAATCAGCGAAATGTTAATTGTAGAGCTATCTAAGGTCGGCAGCGAGATCTATTGAGTAACATTCCAATAAACAACGTGAACCGTAAGAGCAACTGGTGTATTATTTCCACATCCACCGGCATATCCCGCCAGCGCCTCCTAAAGGCTTCTACCAAGAGCCCTGAGAGAGGCGAACGGCTACAGTTTTTTATAACAGCCATCTATACGCCGTGCGTAAGAACCTCTAACATCTGTTAGTTACCGCTACTACCACTGGTCTGGATGCTTGCATAATAACCATATTTATGTGTTAATTTGAGGTGCCGCTTTGCGACGTTCCCTGGAATTAATATTACGCTTAGTATAAGCTGGCATCCCATAGATGGCGCTTTTGTGTATTTTTTTTGTAATTTTATTTTCGTTAACACTGTACTACAACTGTTCAAACTATTTTTGTTAGATATATACAGAATACTAAATTAAGTAGTGGGTTTTCCATATTATACAATAAAGAAATAACTGGGTACTGTTAGAATTAGTTCGTTTGTTTCCTGCAGGCAAGTTAAATTGGCAAAATGCAGTATCCAGTAACAACAATATTTTTATATACGGTATTCAGCCAACGGTGAGACCAGTAATAAACCAATTAACTTTATAAACATACTATGTTAAACAAACCGTAAAAATATTTTTCATAATTATTACATAAAAATATTAATTTGACTGACCGTCTTGACCTACAGGACCGAGACAAGGACACTGACGGCAGGATTGTTCCAAGTCGCTCAACGTGCTATAAGGCAAGCTATGTTGGGTGTTTCTCTTATGAATAATATTAGAAATGATAATATGCGTAAAAGAACCAAGGTAACAGACATAGCTCGCTAAATTAGCAAGTTGAAGTGGCAGCGGGCTAATCACGTCTGTCGCAGGACCGATGGCCGATGGAGCAGACGACTCTGATGAAGTAGAGACTGCGTCTTGGTAAAAGTAATATTCGACTCCCTCCAGCTCGATAGACCGGCGACCTGTGCAGGGACAGGGATGAGTGGCACCGACTCGGAGAGGCCTATTTCCAGCAGTGGACTGCGTGTGGCTGACGACGATTAATTTGACAAGACCGAGAAAGTAATACACTAATAGAAATTAAGTATAGCTGACTTATTTTATTATTTTGAGTTTGATCATCATAAATCATTTTTTTGTATAAATAAATTACAAATTAGAAACATGACACGCTAAAAACCTAAAAAATATGATTCTAAAAGTTGCCACGGTTTTTAATGCTATATAATTAATGTAAACATTTCACATTTTAAGGCGTTGTTTTGACGTCGATCGGCTTACATCGGCCATTTATTGTAGGTACTACCGGATCGATGACTACCGGTCAACTTGTTGATGCGGCAGTGTGGTTTCCAGGATAATTTTATTTATTTCTTATTAACCTTTAGCACCTTTAGGTGGAGTCTTGAGTTTAATCATCTCTGCCCTAGTGTTAACAATGGCGAATTAGTTTGTAGATAGTTTTTAGAAAGTTGTTTCCCACGAAGGCAATGCAGATGTTGGGATATGGTATAATTTACGATGACCCTCGTAATGTCCTTTATTGTTTTATGTTTTTGAGAATTTTGGTAATAGTTTAAAATAACGCCCTTTATAAGACCATTTGCGTCATAGAAAGATGATCCTGACGTCTGCCATTGCCATTGTACATATTTTAGAAAATAGCTTTGTAATTTAACTGCATGTTTTGTGTAAGTTTAGTGAGGAAACAATTTATTAGTTTATAGACAAGGGTCGCATCTTCCGAGAAGGGTTTGGGTCCAGGCCAGAGAAATCGTGGGAAGCTTCCGCAAGATGTTAGTTTTTTTAGTGAATTTGTTAGTATAAGTAGACGTGATCTGCCGAAACAGAGTCAGTGTATAAGGGCACGCGCGCACTGGTACGAGCCGTGTATGTCGCGTAGACGGACTGTAGCGGTACCTAGAATTCTAGCTTTACGCAGGCTATTAAGCCCAGCAACTGCACTGGTTAATGTAGTAGTTTCCTTAGGCATTTCCATGTGCAACAAGGTGTTATGCTTAGAACTACAAATCAAGCAGGTTGTTCATGATTTACATGCTTTAAAATCATGTCCTGAACGTAAACAATTAGAACAAAGTTTAAGATCATGAACTAATTGACTCCTTCTTGGGACGTCTATACGTTGGAATTTTAAACATTTGTATATATTGTGGGATTCATTGCAGCATAGGCAAGGGAAATATTGTTTTTCGACCTGTGTAGTGGTAACAAAAGATTCGAGTCGTGGACTGTAATTATTTTTATTTTTTGATATAGTTTTAGGTTGATTGGTATGTGAACAAAGTTGTTTATTATTTGTATACTGTTGGGAAGTGGAAGCTGGCTGACTCACTTCCAATATTTTAACATAATTTTGTACGAATGCGAATAAGTCGTCAAAACTAGGTATCTCGCGTGTATTTTGTAATTCAAACCGTTGACGCCTATCAGCGTCAAGCGTGCGCGCAGCGAGATGAAATAGTAAAAACTCGCTAAGCGGCTGTACGTCGAGCGCGCGAAGCGCATTCACCGATTCGTACAACGTATTAGTCAAATCGTTCAAACTATCAAATGAAATTTATTTAAAGGTGATAATGTACATAATTTGTCTAAATACGAAATCGCTAGCATCCTTTTGTTATCGTATCGATCGGTTAGTGCGGTGAACACAACTTGGTAGTTCGACGTAATCAACGGTAAACCTTTCGCGATTGTTAAGGTGAAGCCAGATAAATTAGAAATTAAATAGTGAAATTTTTCAATTTCGGAAAGTGACTTATTATGATGTATGAGGGGCAAATAGCTGTCTATGAAGGTTTGCCAATTTTCAATATTTCCGTCAAACTGCGGTATTTGGAGTTTCGGTAATCGAACCTGAGCAGACCGAATACACTCATTATTTTGAGTAGAAGTTGTAGGCAGGAATTGAGATTCCAGGGAATCTGCGGCTTCTAACACCTCATAATATAATTAGTCAAAGGAATCTAATGTGTTGTAATGTGTGTGTAAATGTGTTGGAATATTTGATAGGAGGGTTCTTTTTCTAATTTCTTTAGATTTATTTCGTGATTAATTTCCGAAAAAGTCTCACGTAAGGATTCCACATTTTTGTACCGAACCCTACATTTAGAGACCTTCGACGAATCTATGGACATTTCTTTCGAGAGGTCGTAAAGAATTTGCATGGAACGAAATATATGTTCCCGTCTACTAATCAGTGCCTTAAGTTCGGCTTATCGGTTTTGTTTTATTAGTATCAATGGATTTAGCTTGACTCATGTTTAAAATATAATAAGTATGATATTAAAAAATATTAAATTTCTTTAAGCACTGCCCCTTAAATGCGTATTCAAAGTGAATGTATCGCACACTTCTATAACAAAGTATAAAAGTGTGCGATACATTAACTTTGCGTATCATTCACTTAGCGAACGAACGCCTCCGCTCCCACGGAAGCCCCCAAAGCCCGGTATCGCTGAAACAGCCATCTGCGGCTATTCAGCTGAGTCAGCTCCAAAGATGAAACAGAGTCAGTGTTGTGTTGAGTGTATAAAATGTAGTCAGAGTGTATCGAGAGTATCGAAAGTAGTAGTCAACAGTCAAAGTGAATATATATAGTCTTAGTTAGCGTACGAATATACCGATTACGGATTTATTATAGCCAATGGTTATTTGTAACTTAGTAGAAATAAACAACGAAAACCAAGAGAGTAAGAGTCACTGGTGTATTATTTCCACCGGCATATCCCGCCAGCACCTCCTACAGGCTTCCACCGAGAGCCCTGTCGGAGACCCGCTACAGTTCTTTATACCTGGCTTGGATTCACACGGCAACGACCCTGACAATCGGACGGTGACATGAACTTGAAGCTCTGTTAGAAGCTTCTCAACCGGGGTTATTTACTTACTATTTTTGGCCTTTTTGTAAGTTTCTTGTTTTGTAACGTATTAATTGTAAGTATTAGCTGTTTATATAACTTTTTTAAAATTAAAAACATAAGTGGACTTTTACCAATTAGACTAATAATTTTCTTCTTTGGAGAAAAAGCATTTGAAATGAATCCGTTGATTTTACTTAAAAAGGTGACTGCTATTAATAGATCCAAGTATGCAGAAGAAAAGTGTTTCAAAGAATTCGGATTCCTATAAAAACGACATTGCCAATAAGACTGCGAAAGTCATGAGAGTATCACGAGCCACTGTATGCACACCCATTAAGGGGGGAAAAGGAAACGGGCCGTTTGGAATCGCCGCTACCGCGATCCCGGAGACTATCAGTGGTCGATACCCAACATGAAAAACTTGGGTAAAATACGCCGTAAATAACATACGTTTCTTTGTGATAATAACGAATTGCCAACCACATTGATACGATCCTGGAGGTTGTGAATAGAGATGACACGTCGCCCAGTTTTAAAAGAATAACATTTTATAAATTAGTTGCCAAACTGCATTAAAATTATGCAAAACGTAGCCCCGCAAAAGTGCACTCATGGGCGAAGATGACTTAGTGTTATGGCGTATCATCTATCTAAACAATGTATTGAAGCAAAAAAGTCAATACGTCAAAGAACCCATAACATATATGGATTAAAACTTGTGTTACGCGATGTCCATCACAGCAGTCATAGAGTATATTAATATCACATAGATTTATAGTTGTGGGCAGCATCGCTGGTTGCGCTACGAGTAATATTAACCTATAGTTTGTATTTTATTTTATTTTCTTAGTGGTGTAATTGTTCGTTGCCCTAAATAAAAAATAAAAACTTCGTTTAAAAAAACCGACTTCAAAAACTAAAAAACTAAAATGTATAAAATAACTTATTTCTAAAGCTATTATTATTAATATATATCATCTAAAACATCTTAAAGTCGGTGCTTAGTAATTTTCAAAATATTATAGTATTTTTTATGATTTACTTTGCACCGACTTAAAGATGTTTTAGATGATAATAGCTTTAGAAATAAGTTATTTTATACATTTTAGTTTTTTAGTTTTTGAAGTCGGTTTTTTTAAACGAAGTTTTTATTTGTTACTTTTTAGTGTCCAGCTATGTATGGGTGGACCTACGAATGGTGCCGCGCTTCTTAAAAAATATAGGTCCCGAGAAACGAGAACAAAAAAATGATCGTAAAATGAAAACTACTGGGCCAAACTATGAAAAAATTTTAGGGGACCACATAGCAGCTATTCCGCGTCGAACAAAAAAGAATCAAGTAAATCGAATCATAAATCTCAGAGTAATCGGTGTACATATGGAACGGATTGAAAATTATTTTCATGAAAAATGATGATTTCATGAAATGCACGTTTGATATCATCATTTATCAGAAAACAGTATTGGATTTTAGGTTGAAATAGATACAAAAAAATCATTTACATCGATACGTGAAGTGCTAAAGGTTCGACTCCAGCAAAAAAAATCAACTTATGGGAGACTTACCTCTGTCAAGAAAAAATGTTTCACCACGAGCTTTTTACAATACATGAGTAATTTCACAGGATTTGTGATGATCAAGGCTAATAAAGGCAGAGGTATAAAAACCATTAAGGGTTATAGCGCAGTCTTCGTATGCATGGATACAAAAGCAATACATGTTGAACTCGTCACAGATCTTTCAACATCAGCATTCATTGCAGCTTTGCGGAGAATGGCGGCACGACGAAGAACTCCACGTCACATCTTCAGCGACAACGGGACCAACTTCGTGGGTGCAAACAGCGTGTTACAAAGGGAATTGAACGAACTAAAACAATTATTTAACAATGAATTCATATTGGAAATAGCGGAGATGGAGATAGAATGGCATTTTAATGCACCATCTTGGCCATCAGGCAAAGGTTTGTGTGAAGCAGCAATAGTCTCAAATATCACATCAAACGCGTAATCGGCAAACAGGAGCTGACTTATAAAGAATATTCAATATTGCTGGCGCAGGTAGAGGCCTGTCCTTAACACGAGGCCACTATGTCCTCTTTCTGAAGATCCTGATAACTTAGATTACTCCACGCCAGCTCATTTCTTAACAGGTGGGTCTTCACTTATACTTGTGGACTCCGAAAGAGATCTTCGAACAAGATGGCATTTACTGCAAAACATCTCCCGGGACGTTTGGAACCGGTGGCGCAGTGAATACCTGACTCAATTAACCACGAGAAGCAAATGGAAAAGATCGTGAGAAAACATACAACTCGATGGCATCGTCCTTATTCACGAAGAGAATCTTCCGCCAGGCAAGTGGGCTATGGGACGAGTAAAAGAATTCCATCGCGGCAAAGACAACCTTGTAAGAGTTGTCACATTAAAGACCAAAAACAAATTATAAAAAGGCCTACACTTAAATTAACAGTTTTACCAACACATAATCAACAAAATTAAAAGATAAAATTTCAACATATTGACAAGCTCGGCGACTTCGGACTCCGGTATCGACCAGCCCTCGTGACGGCGGCGATTGAAGATAGTACCCCTTAGTCAGCGCCTTATATCAAAGACTGTAGTGTAGTGTCGATAAGTGACAAGTTATAAGTGTCATAGTCAAAAGCAATTAAATGAAAGTGCGAGTAAACAAACTGATACGCACACCAGTATTTAACATTAGTGAAAATCACGTGTAAATAAGGTAAATGGAGCGCTGAACTCTTTTATAAACAGCCAGAAAGTGTCTGTAAAGGCACGTCTAGCTGTCCATCAAGGGGTATTAGTACCAACGCTAATGTACGGCAGTAAGAGTTGGGTATGGCAGAACAAGCATGAAAGTAGGATAAATGCAGTTGAAATGCTAGCATAGCTTTGAGAAGTATATGTAAGGTTAATGTAAGTGATATGATAAGAAACAGTGTGATAAGGGAGCGTTGTGAATTGAAAGAGGATGTAGTGACAAGAGTTGCAGATAGTAGTAGCAGATACCCATTTGACCCCATTAAGGGCATTTTGTTTAAATAGCTATTTTTCTTTTAACATAAATCAGTCAACCCTACACATTGAAAAAGGCGCGATTTTCATATCAACCAATGAAAGAAAGAAAGAAAAAATATTTATTTCTAAAAATGCGACACTTGAACAACGATTTATAATAAATAATAATAATAATAACATTGAAATTGTGTGCCGCAATTCGCGAAATGAGGTTGGCACTCAGTTTTTTGCTGTGCCGAAACATACTCCGACACAGCACTGATTTTCAGTGGCCACCTCCTTAATTACAAAGTTATGTGACCCACGGTAAAAGCAAGTTAAATAAAACTAAATTATAATCAACATATAAAATAAAAATAAAAAAATAAAAATAAGTACCTAAAAAGTTAAAGTATCCTAAATAGAGCACTTATTATATACATGACAAGAGCTATGAATGTCAAAGAAGCAAGTGAGGTGTGTAAAAATAAGCCTGTATGGCGCTCTGTTGTTCGTGCCTACCCCGCAAGGGACCTGGCGTGAAGTTATGTATGTATGTATGTATGTATTATATACACATGTTACATAATATGAAACATGTGGTAAACAAAAGTATAAAGATCAAATCACATTCAGGCCAAATAACATAATATTTTGATATTCGATGTTGCAGGTAAATAAATCACAAATACTTTATAATTTATTAATTTGTATATATTATAGTATATATTATATTTGTAGATCTATGCATGCAATAAATATATAAATATTTATGAACTAATTAGTTTTTATTATATGTTTTCTTTTTGCAACTTAAGTAGGTTTCTCTTATAATGAAATTTGAAAGAATGTAGTGTTTTCAGGTCTCTTATGGGTGGAGGAATATCATTCCAGCATTTAGTAGCAGCATATTTGAAACATCCTCTAAATGCGCTAGTCTTATGCTTAGCTGTTACTAAGGGCCTGATAACAGAGCGAATGGTACATTCCTGTGATCTTTTTTGTCTCCATCCTATTTTGCTATATAAGTAAATAGGTTTCTGAGAAGATATCACTCCAAATAATAGACATGCTAAGTGTAATTTTCTCCGAGCTGCCATTTTTAGAATATTGTGATTGTTAAGGCATTCCTTAACACTAACACCATTGTGTTATATGGCTTCTCCGAGGAATCTGAAAGCAATAGCGAGCACATGCATTTTGTATGCGTTGTATAAGATTTTCAGTTCTCGTAAGTAAACACGGTCCGTACACTGTGTCACAATAATTGAGTTTAGACAGTACTAAGCTTTCTACCAATCTTTTCCTAACTTCCTCGTTAATATACGGCCTGATACTATAGAAAATCTTTAACCTATAAAAGCAATTTTTAATCACATCATTAGTATGTTTTTCAAAACGAAGCTCCGAATCAATTATAAGCCCTAAGCTACGAGCGGTGTCAACCCTTGGAATTGGTTCATTTTTTACAATAATTATAGGATTAAGTTCTTTGATAATTTTAACCTGATGACAGCTGCCAAGAATCAAGAACTTCGATTTTAAAGGATTAAGTACTAATGAATTTGATTCTGACCATTCCATAATTCTGTTAAGATCGCTGTTAATGTTTTCAACTGCTTTGTCTATTTCGTTTGGACTGAAATGTATGTAAAGCTGAATATCATCTGCATATATATGAAATTTACAGTTACGTATACACTTGGCTATATCGGCAGTATAAATGATAAATAACAATGGTCCTAATATTGAGCCTTGAGGGACTCCTCTAGCAAGGTGCATCGGACTTGACACAATAAATGTTCCATCTGGCTTCTGTATTTCAACATGTTGTCTTCTATTTTCTAGATAACTATGAAACCATTCTATAGTATCACTTGTGAATCCATAATATTCCAGCTTGGATAGAAGTAAATTTGTGTTAATGGCGTCAAATGCCCTAGAATAGTCTAAAAGAACAAGAATTGTAGCCTGTCCCTGATCACGAGCCTCTGTTACATTGCCTATCACATCACATAGGGCTGTTGCCGTACCATATCCCTTTCTAAAACCTGATTGGTAATCAGGTAATATATTATTACTTTCTAAATATTCAGTAACTTGTAAGTGCACTACCCTTTCCAGAACTTTGGAGAGGCATGGCAGTATACTGACAGGACGGAGATCTTTACAACTAGCTGGGTTATTTTTTTTGGGATTGGACTAACAATAGCTTTTCGCCATAAGTCTGGGAATGTTCTTGAACTAATTGAAAAATTGATAATATGAGTTAATGTATTTAATGAGTTGGGCATTGTTAATTTAAACATTTCTATATTTATTTTGTCTACTCCAAAGGCATTTGATTTTAATGAATTAATAATATGTCGTACTTTATCTTGTGTAGTAGCATTTAAAGAAAAACTAGTTTGACTATATTTATGAGACTGAAAATATTTTAACTGCTCTAAGTTAACAATGTTTGCTCCAGGGACTTCCAAGAAAGCTTTGTTTATGCTTTCTGGATCGTTAAACTGCACTGGAAGCAATTTTTCCTGGTGAGATTGTAACACATTTGATTTTAAATTTTTCCATAAATATTTTGAGTTATTTAAGTTATTGTTGATATGTTGAGTAAAATAATCTTTTTTCTCGTTTAACAATGCCAAGGATGACAGATGCTTAAGGTCCAAATAATACTGCTTATGTGCATCTAGCTTTGTGTTGTGATATCTACTTCTAGCCTTATCTCTTAATCTAAACATTAATTTAATATTATCTGTTATCCAGGGCGTAGGCGGAGTTTTAAATATTTTACGTTTTATAGGCGCGTGCGTATTAAATAAATAAGTTATGTAATAACTTAATTTGTTCACCATAGTATTAACATTTACTTCTTCGCATATATCCCGCCACGGAATATTTTGCAGATCATGTTCAAAATTATTTGGTACTATATTTTTGAATGGTCGATATGTTACTAAACGTGCAGGGGGTTTTTCTTTCTTTATGATAGTTTCACATGTTACAAAGGAGTGTCTGTTAAGATCAATTATTTGATCTACCTCAACAGTATAAGAGACAATGTTCGTACATATAATATCTATAAGAGAAGAGCTCTGCCCTGAGTGATGTGTAGGTTTATCTACTATTTGTTTTAGACAAAAGTGATTAAGGAATTCATGTTTTTTTTTTAAATTAGAGGTATTTGGGTCTAATAAGTTTACGTTAAAGTCACCTAGTATTACCATGTTATCATAAGGTGCCAGGGCGATAGCACTATCACTTATACCCCTGAGAAAAGTATCTATGTCAAGCCAGGGTGGTCTGTATGCTGTTCCAATGAGAATAGTTTTTCCAGATACTTTCAGCGACATCCAGATTTGTTCAACATCTGAATTGTCTGGATTTGTTCTTATTCTTGGGTGAATATCAGTTTTTATATAAAAGGCAACTCCCCCTCCCCTACCGCCGCGAGTGGATTGTGGCCGTGGCTCATGCCTCAGTTTGTATCCTGGGACATTAGGAACACGGCCCTCTTCACCAAAGCGAAGCCAAGTCTCATTTATGGCCATAATGTCTACAGAGTGCTTACACAGTGCTATTAAAAACTCATCTTGGTTTGTCCCCAGAGAACCAGCATTTAACAATCCTAACTTAAAACATTTATTATTAATCATTATTTATTATGAATAAAGAATACTTACTTAGTTTAATACTAAATAGTTCACAGAATACATTCTTTCATACCATTTATCGAGAATGTTTATAAATAAAATAATTCTTACACGCCTATTATAATGCATATATAAGTATATATATGACATTTGCGTATGACATTAATGAGGTCAACGCTCCATAACCCGTCCCACTAGCTTTTATGATTATAACGTCCGCAAGCAAGTGGAACGGGAAAAATCGCGGTCGTGAACGTGGTCGTTGTGAGCTACTAATGGAACGCCCCGATAGAGGTACGTTGTCTATGTTTTAAGATTACTGCCATGTCTCTTGTGTAAGAATGATGGAAGAGGTTGCTACCGAAATATTATTTTTTTGATTGCATAGATTAGGATTCGCAGAATATGAAGTAAAAGTTCACAGTAAATCACATGCGTTTCATTTTGATTATAACGAATTGCCGACCACATTGATACGACCCTGGAAGCTGTGAATACAGATGACACGTTGCCCAAATTTAAAAGAACTACATTTTATAAATGAGTAGCCAAACTGCATTGAAATTATGCAAAACGTAGCCCCGCAAAAGTGCACTCATGGGCGAAGATGACTTAGTGATATGGCGTATCATCAATTTAAACACTGTAGTGAAGCACACAAGTCAATACGTGAACGAACCCATAACATACATGGATTAAAACTTGTCTAATTGTACTTGAAATTCAGTTGTATACGAGTAATAGAGTACAAAATGCCTATAGAGTTACGTTGAGTTACAAAAATATGAAGAAACAAATTTTGCTCACCACAAACTTATAGCTTAAGTGAAACAATAATTGATTATTTTGACACAAATTGGCATGATTGTTGTCAAGAAAGGTCAATTACCAGTAATTTCGTGCAACATAATTTTGGCAATGATACAAACAATCGTTTGGAATCATTAAATGGTAAAATAAAAAAAAACTTGATCGATTTATGCATTTAGAAGATTTTGTACGGCATTTCTTAAATTTTAATTTTATATAATTTTCTTCTCGAGAAAGAGACCATAAAGCAGCTGCAGCATATCAAAAGACAAAAGTCTTAAATTATTCTAAAAATTCACCGGAGTTTCGTTATGTGGAATACGTAACTAATATTGCATTTAAATTTATAAGACAAGAATTTAACAAAATGAATAATATACAATTAAATATTAATCAAATATCGGGTGTTTACGAAGAATATAAGTCACCGACTGTTAAAATATCTGCAACATCTGACTCGTGCGATTGTTTAGGACGAACGTCAATGCTGTTACCTTGCAGGCAAGTTTGTTGATCAAATATCACGTTACTGATGCCATAAGGGCGTATCAGCCTATTATACCCCCTTATGGCACCCGGGAGCCATAAGGGCGAACCAACAAAAAGTTTTTTCGTCATTTCTACGCGTTTCAAGTAAAAATACGTTGTTTCCCGAAAAAAAATTTTTTTTTGGACGCCCTTATGGTACCCGATAGGTACCCTGGGTGCCATAAGGGCGTAACAATTTTTTTTTGCATTTCTGCCCGTTTCATGCGTAACTACGTCGATTTCAGAAAAAAAATTGTTTATACGCCCTTATGCCTTTTCAAGGCTATTTTTTTCGGGATACGCCCTTATGGCATCAGTAATGCGATATGTCATTAACTTATAAAACATAAGCTTTAAGCATTACTAGCGTGAATACTAGTAAAAGCCATAATGTTGAATCATAAATTTACGTCAAATTTTTGTATTTATTCAGGCATATATTAATGGTCAGAAAAATAGAGCAGAAAGATTTATTTGAAAAAAGTTTATGTGATAACCGATGGACTAATCATTATTACTATGAAACACAGAGAGTGTTTTCTACCTGTGATGTTCAAATTGATATACCAGAAGCTGTCATCTGCTCCAGAGAATATAAACAAAAGGTGTTAGCAGAAAACGAAAAATGTCGAAAAGCGAACGAAATAACAAAACAATTACCAGGTTTAGTAGCCGAAGTAGGGACAAAATCTTATTTAAGGAAGATGAAAGTATTAGCAGATTTAGTGGAATCTTGGCAAAATAACGAAGAAGTTAAAATTATAACTATAAAGAACTGTAGTGGATCTCCGACAGGGCTCTCGGTGGAAGCCTGTAGGAGGTCCGCTACAGTTCTTTATATTGGTCCTTCGAGTAACCGGATTGGGAAGAAATTATGCCACTCACCAGGTCACCGATTGGTTCAAGATCGTCGCTTTGTGATGAATCTACTGAGATGTTTGCTGATGGCAGGACAACGAAAGCACCGACCTTGTCAAAGGCACACGTCGCAGCGTTGAAAGGAAATACGACCGTGGGTACTTCGACAGAGACCTCTGGTACTGTTTACCGAGGTACAACCAGAAGAACACTTGCCGTTACCGCAGCAGCCGCCGCCGCTGCCAACGCTGTCAACACCGCCCATGCACAAGAGTTGCCAGCCTCGTCAGCATTGAACGCCTTACACTTTGCCCAGCTGACGCACGCCGCAGCGTCACAGAAAGGTACGAATCCGAAGAACATTGGAGGGCCTCTTAAGAATCCTCCGTTCGTCTCTTCGATCCCTCTCGTACAATCCGCACCTCCACGATCAACGAAATCGACGAGGAGGGCCGAATTAGAAGCTCGTTTGCAAGTGGAACAACAGAAACTGGAAATCGCAAGTATCCAATTGGAACTCAGGCAGTGCGAATCAGAATGTGAATTAGAAAATGAATCTGTTAGAAGCGAACCGATTAGATCAACGCACGTTGAACAATGGTTAGAACAAAGCGCCACCTGTGTTGAACAACCGAAACGAGATGAAGCGCCTCAAAAGAGTGACATCAAAGAGCTAGCCGATGCCATTATCAACGCAACGAAATCGATACAACCAGCCACCTCGTTTGCGCCGCAGAAAGTCTGGGACCTGCCAGACTTCAATGGAGCTTTTGAAGAGTGGTTGCCCTTCAAGAGAACGTTTGAAGAAAGTGAAGGTTACTTTAGCCAAGTTGAAAATATGGCTCGTCTACGAAGGTCACTCAAGGGGTCTGCGAAGGAATCGGTACGGAGCTTGTTATTTGTATCGTCCGACACGAGTGAAGTTATGAATGCTTTGGAAAGGAGGTTTGGGAAACCGGAGCTATTGGCACTCGCCGAAATTGAAAGAATAAAGGAGTTGCCACGACTCGGCGATGCTCCGAGAGATTTAGGAATCTTTTCCTGTCGTATTAACAACGCCGTAGCTACAATACAAGCATTGAACAAGCAACAGTACCTGTATTCGCCGGAAATTAGCAGATGTATTATAGAAAAGTTGAGCCCTATTTTAAAATACAGATGGTACGATTATAATGCCCGTAGTGGTGATGAACCCGAGTTACTGAAAATTAAGGATTTTTTGAACATTGAAGCTGATTTATGTGGAAAGTTTGCAGTTCTTGAAACGATTAAAAAAAGAGACGGGCCTTCACGCTACCCAGTACACACCATCCGTGAAGCAGCGAAGAATGTTTTAAAGAAATCGTGTCTTGTTTGCAATGGAGAGCATTGGATCACCGAATGCAAACGGTTCACAGAGGTGAATGTAGACGACAGATGGGAAACTGTAAAACAGAATAAACTATGTTTTAAGTGTCTACGTCGCTCTCACGGGATATCAACGTGCAGAGGGCACGGTTGCAAGAAATGCAGGCGACCCCATCATGTCATGTTACACGCCGAGTCGACATGTCGTCCACAAGCGTCAACACAAAGCGAGGTACTCGCCTCGATATCTCGAGAATACGCGGAAGAATGCGAGCCAGAAAGAGTAAGAAAATCTGTGTATATGTCGACTGGAGCAGAGAACGCGTTTTTGAAGATGATTCCCGTTGAAATCTACGGCCTCAAAGGAGCCGCTCGTGTCTTGGCCCTACTAGATGAAGGGTCCACTGTGACGCTATTGGATTCTGAGGTGGCAAATCGAATTGGAGTAACGGGGAAATCAGAAACGCTCTTATTGGAAACTGTTGGTGGGAAGATCATCGAGCGGAAAGAGTCGCAAAAGATTAATTTGAAAATAAAGGGTGTACATCGAAGCGACAAGCGTAGTTTAAAGAATGTAAGAACAGTTGAAGCGTTGCAGTTATCGTCTCAGCGCATCGAAAAAGATCTCATCATGAAATGCAAGCATTTGAAAGAAAAGTTAAATGAACTAATTTACGAACAAGAAAAGCCGGTGTTGCTGATAGGTCAAGACAATTGAGTTGATAGTTTCCAGAAAGATACTGAAAGGAAAGCAAAATGAACCCGTCGCTTCGCTCACCAGCCTTGGGTGGGTGTTGCATGGTCGTTATACTGGAAACCCAGCTTCGCTTCACACTGTTAACCACTGTCGACGAGTATATGACGAATCGAACGAAGAATTTAATAGAGAACGTGATAAACAAATCGACCGCGTGTTGATGAATGGGTATGCTGAAATAGCGGCAGCCGTAACAATGCCGAGGTGCATTGTTTATTTGCCTCAATCTGCGGTTATTCATCCTATTACGAAAAGAAATCGCATAGTGTTTGATGCTGATGTCAAATCTCAAGGGAGGAGCTTAAACAACACCTTACCAACCGGTCCAGACTTGTTCCAATCATTATTTGGAACGTTACTGCGGTTTGGTAACGGACCCGTAAATGTAGCGATAAACATCAAAGTTATGTTGCTACAAATTATAAAACAACAAAAGGGATATCCGAAAGCGTCACGCGCAATTACATGCAGTGACCACTTGGATAGCTATTTATGGAGTTCTCAGGATACAAAGGCATCGAAAACAATAGAAGCCATAAACACTATGCGTACGGTAGCTACCACCTTAGACCTCAGAAAGTCGGTTAACAATAAAAGGGTAATATTTAAGCAAGGTCCAGCAAAGATAGAAATGATGAGTGCAGTAAAGTTAACTATTGTTCTAATGGGACCCTTTGTCCCGGTGTTGAACAAAGGTGACGGTTTTATTCAAGAATTATGGTGAGCAGAAAATAACAGGAACGAATATTGTGCAACGAAGACATATGCGCTTGGGCAAGAATGGGTCTGTCCCATCGGAAAAATAACGTGGAGAGCAGTTCAGCGAATGGCAGATTACATTTGGAAGCGCTGGTTGAAAGAATATCTCTCAACTCATAAGCCTCGCAGAATCGGCAGAGGCCTTGCAAGGATGTATATAGGACCCCATGGAAGAACAAGAGTTGTCGACGTTCAAACGCGTATCGTCGTCCTGATATCTACAGCAATGGCATCGTACCCGAGTTTGGAGTGCCTGACGGATCAGGCACTGGGGGGGAGATTGTTAACGATGCCGAATTAGTTTGTAGATAGTTTTTAGAAAGTTGTTTCCCACGAAGGCAATGCAGATGTTGGGATATGGAATAACTTATAATGACCCCCGTAATGCCTTTTATTGTTTTATGTTTCGAGAATTTCGGTAATAGTTCAAACGCCCTTAGTAAAGACCATTTGCGTCAAAGAAAGATGATCCCGACATCTGCCATTGCCATTGTACATATTTTAGAAAATAGTTGTAATTGCATGCTTTGTTTAAGTTCAGTGAGGAAACAATTTATTAGTTTATAGACAAGGGTCGCATCTTCCAAGAAGGGTTTGGGTCCAGGCCAGAGTTAGTTTTTTTAGTGAATTTGTTACTATAAGTAGACGTGATCTGCCGAAACAGAGTCAGTGTTGTATTAAGAGTATTGTGTAGTGTATCGAGCGAGAGTATCGAAAATAGTCAGCAGTCACAGTGTATATGTATATAGTCTTAGTTAGCGTACGTATACCGATTACGGCGTTATTATAACCAATTTGACTTATTTGTAACTCAGTAGAAATAAACGACAAAAAACCGTAAGAGTGACTGGTGTATTATTTCCACCGGCATATCCCGCCAGCACCTCCTACAGGCTTCCACCGAGAGCCCTGTCGGAGATCCGCTACAGTTCTTTATAATAACGGTCAAAGACATCAACCAAGATATCAATGAATCGTCAAAAGTTCATAAACACAGAATTTCCAGGAGAATTAATAAAAGTACTGAGAATAACGGTGACAGTGATGCTGACGGGGATAATGACAGTGACATTGATACTTACAATAACAAAGAAAATGACAATGCAAATAATGATAATAATCATTATGATCTTCAGAATGTCAGTAGCGATGAAGTCGATAATGTTGATGATGATGATGGTAGCAATGGTGACGATGATAATCATGATGACGAGTTTAATGAAATAATAAAATACGTAGAGTCGACATCGTCAAGAATACAGGATAATTCATTTGTAACTGAAAATCAGGAAGTTAATATCGATGAAGAACGTCAACACTTTCAATTAATTACGCCAGAGTACTTACTATAATAAATCGGCCTTGTTTATCTATGGTTAATGGTCGTCTAGTAATCTGCTATTGTAGTAAGGTACTGTATGCCAGGAGTTTTTGACGGGAACTAAAGGGAGATGCTGTGCTGTGCAGTTTTATTTTCTAAAAATGTGTGAAATTACTCTAAAATGAACAATAGTTGTAGGATATTGATAGTTTTTGAGTAGTAATTTATATGTTTTTGTGAGAAATGTGAACTGTATAGTCAAATGTGGCCTTTCGAGTTTTCACAAGAAGTCCGTTGAATGGCACTAGCTGATTACTTACAGTTCAGCTGTGCTACACATAGGCTTAAGAAAATGAAGAAACTATATTAAAAACTAAGATCTGGCTTAAAAGTCTAGCTGCCAAGCCATAAATCTAAATAAATAATAACTCTATGCCATTGCTCACTTAAAATATTAAAATAACATTTTAGCGGAAAACGTTATTCTTAAAAATTAAAAATGCTGTGTATTTAAAAATTCGAAAAATCTGTGTATAATGTAATAGTAATGGCAATGAATACAGTATTCAAATTATTGCTATTTTTTTGATAAAAGGAGCCATTTGCATCAAATGAAATCTACATGTGAAAACTTTTTAGGAAATTTAACCGAGAAAATCATACGCAAATTCCCACCATTAAGATTTGAATTAGAGATTGATGTCATCGATTTACTTGATTGCTTCCTCGATTTAGTTGATCTTTTGTTGAAAGAACCTTTGAAATGGCAGAATGCTTGTAACGACATATTGTTTAGTTGCATGCAGTCTATAGAAAATGAATATAAAGAAAATATAAAAAAATCACAAGTTGCTGTTACGTTGAGATTGAAATGTGTATCTCCGTTAATCGTAAAAACTAATCCGAAGAATTACAAAGGCCTCGTAATATTTGATGGACTTCTTTTATCCATATCTAAACCTGAAAGTTACGTTTACCACTCGGTTTGGTCTTGTCTTGAAGAATGTGAAGGAAATGAAGTAATTCTTCCATACATACCTGAAGCGGCACCTAAATGTTATTTATGTGAAAGTGTTTTATTTGAAAATAGCGGAATGCGGCAGTGTGGAGAACAAATAATAGCTACATTCGTCTTAAAAGACAGACTATTCGCAAAAACCTTGACTATTGTAGACGATTTTATTAGCAAACTTCAACTTGGTTCACGATATCTTATATATGCAGTTATATTAAAGGAGTTAACAGCTGTATGGGGATTAGAAGAAGTAAATCTGTTAGCGACTCCACACACTAGCCCAATTCCTAATAGCATTCAGAATTTATACAATGCATGCAAAGGCGTGTCTTGGGAGGTCGTTTACTGTCTATCATCGCGTATTGGTTCAAATATCTGACCCTTAAATTGCTTTATGCATCTTAAAATCAGCCTTCTATTGAGCCTCGTTAGCGTAAAAGTCCATTTGATTACTGGTTCCATTCCAGTATTCTTCACGTCCTTGCAGCTGGTTATGACACATATTATGTTACCGAGATCATGCAACTATGCACTAAGATTACCAGATCATTTTGTCTATCTGAGTACATCAAATTGTGATGCGTCAACAGCTTTGGTTGCAAGTTCTTCTGGAATCTGCGTAATGCCTTTTCCTTTACACCTTTATTATCAAAAAATAATTTCGATAGTTCTTTCTGCTGTGGAAAGTGGAGAAATATCTTCTTCCGAAACGGCTTGACCGATTCTCATGACATTTTGTGTGCATATTAGGTAGGTCTGAGAATCGGACAACATCTATTTTTCATCCCCCTAAATGTTAAGGGTAGTCCACCCCTAAAATTTTCTTTTATTTTTTTGATAATTATTTTTATTTTTTTATGATACAGAATTAAGAAATACATACAAGCCTAAATTTTCAACCCTCTACGATCAAACCCTATTTTTTAATAGCGATATTAGTATTTTAATAATTTTCTACTGGGATGATTTAGATTTTAATTGGAACCAGGTAGATGGCAATGCAATCGGGTACCAGAATTAGGTGTTCTTGTAGTTGTTGCATGTGTTGAAGTTTGTCCCAGAATGGTTTTCATAAACGATTGGACCCAGTAGGTGGCGACGCGATACTCCTAAACACTGGGCCTGTTTTTGATAAAAATTTTTGTTTGTTCAAATGGATTTGAGAATAGTTTAGATTAACATTTGGTCCCGGTAGATGACGCTGGAATCGGGTTCTAGATTTTTATTTTTAAAGGCAGGACAACGTCTGCCGGGTACAGCTAGTATGTTGATATAAGCAATGCTAAACTAAATTGTGCTATTTGGGCTCAAGGAATGGATTATAAGAAAATTATGTTACAAAACGTCGCTAGAGTCTTTGGAACTGTGTGCAGAGGAGATTTCAATAAGCATAATGATGAATTAGCTAATTTTGTTCTAGAAAGAGCTACTGGTCTTTCGGAAGTAAAAGAGGAAGAGCTTAAGCAGGCTTTTAAAGACTTGATGATATTCATTTATTTAGTAGCAGGTATCGAAGTACATCTAGATAAAGCCGCCGAGACTCTGCTGAAGGAATATTTCTTAGCAGCACGTAGAGAAACACCCGAAGTTGCCACAATAGGAAGTATGGGTGCTCTAGTAGCTATTTGTCTAAATACAGCACGACTTTGTCGACGCAATGTAGCTAATACAGATGACGCAGTATTTGCAATCTGGTTGCAAATTAGTGGAGGCCCAGAACCAAGGTTTGCCCCAGACGAATATCTGCAAACACCGGGAGATTTTAAAACATTAACGAACATAATACTTAAGTTTAAGGATTGGCTTCAAGGATTTATAGCCACTTTAATTTTGTAAATTTATCCTGTTACAATTCACACAAAGGACATCATTAGTTGAACAACTAAATTATAATAATTGTTTTCCTGTGTTATTAATTAACATATTAATTACTTCTTATTGTTTGGCTACATTGTTGACATAAATACAATATAATTTCCCATAACAATACAGTATAATCCCCCACCGATAATTTAGCCCAAATTTTATCATTGGCTTTTGTTAATATGTTCTCCAAATTTGGTGGCGACATTCAACCGTACAACATCATAGAAATGCTACAAAAAGTTATTACTTCCATTGTAAACTCATCTGTTCAAAATGGCGAAGGTCCTTCAATGGAATTGTCGTAGTATAAACAACAAAAAATCTGAATTAATCTTTCTAATTAATCAGTATAATCGTATCCTTTTTGCCCTCTCGGAGACATGGCTGAACCCTGGCTCTCTATTTCGGGTGTCGGGGTTTTCGTGTGTTCGGGATGACAGAGTGGATGGCTGGGCTGGATGTGCGATTCTTATTAGAAGAAATATTATTTTCTCTCGTCTTACTCTTCCCCATCACTCCCCTAACCTTATAGCAATATTGTAGCAATTCGCTTATTTAATATAACATTTGTTTCTGTTTATATTCCTCAGCCCAATACAACATTTCTTCAAGAGCTTCTCTCTCTCTTGTCTCAACTCCCTGTTCCTCTTGCCTTTTTTGATATGTTAGACGACTTAAATTTGTGTATCATTAATGATGGAACTCCTACTCGTAGGGTGTCTTCCTAGGAGTCCAGCAGCGCATTTGTAGTACCTTCGGTGTTGCATATGTTCATAGGCGATGGTAACCGCTTTCCATCAAGTGGGCCATCTGCCTGTCTGCTGAACTCAAGCAATAAAATAAATAAAAAATCTCGTAATCATAATCCAATTTCTTGGTGAATTTATTTTGAATTGGTTCTCTTTCAGATGGGACATGAAATTCAATGCATTTAAGGAGTCGATAAATCAACGTTCCTGCATTTTGAAAAACGGAGACTTTAAAACACAGAAAGAAATTGTAAAAATGCGCCGAGAAGACGTCACCGTAATGGACTGGATGAGTAAAAAATAATATTTTTACACTTCAACTTACTTACTTCACTTCAACCTAACAAATAATAAACTTATTTTGATTAAATTATATTGTTTTTATGTCAACAATGTAGCCAAACAATAAGAAGTAATTAATATGTTAATTAATAACACAGAAAAACAATTATTATAATTTAGTTGTTCAACTAATGACGTCCTTTGTGTGAATTGTAACAGGATAAATTTACAAAATTAAAGTGGCTATAAATCCTTGAAGCCAATCCTTAAACTTAAGTATTATGTTCGTTAATGTTTTAAAATCTCCCGGTGTTTGCAGATATTCGTCTGGGGCAGACCTTGGTTCTGGGCCTCCACTAATGTGCAACCAGATTGCAAATACTGCGTCATCTGTATTAGCTACATTGCGTCGACAAAGTCGTGCTGTATTTAGACAAATAGCTACTAGAGCACCCATACTTCCTATTGTGGCAACTTCGGGTGTTTCTCTACGTGCTGCTAAGAAATATTCCTTCAGCAGAGTCTCGGCGGCTTTATCTAGATGTACTTCGATACCTGCTACTAAATAAATGAATATCATCAAGTCTTTAAAAGCCTGCTTAAGCTCTTCTTCTTTTACTTCCGAAAGACCAGTAGCTCTTTCTAGAACAAAATTAGCTAATTCATTATTATGCTTATTGAAATCTCCTCTGCACACAGTTCCAAAGACTCTAGCGACGTTTTGTAACATAATTTTCTTATAATCCATTCCTTGAGCCCAAATAGCACAATTTAGTTTAGCATTGCTTATATCAACATACTAGCTGTACCCGGCAGACGTTGTCCTGCCTTTAAAAATAAAAATCTAGAACCCGATTCCAGCGTCATCTACCGGGACCAAATGTTAATCTATTTATCTATTCTCTTCTATTCTTTTCTATCTATTCTCAAATCCATTTGAACAAACAAAAAATTTCATCAAAAACAGGCCCAGTGTTTAGGAGTATCGCGTCGCCACCTACTGGGTCCAATCGTTTATGAAAACCATTCCGGGACAAACTTCAACACATACAACAACAAAAAGAACACCTAATTCTGGTACCCGATTGCAGTGCCATCTATCTGGTTCCAATTAAAATCTAAATCATCCCAGTAGAAAATTATAAAAATACTAATATCGCTATTAAAAAATAGGGGTTGATCGTAGAGGGTTGAAAATTTAGGCTTGTATGTATTTCTTAATTCTGTATCATAAAAAAATAAAAATAATTATCAAAAAAATAAAAGAAAATTTTAGGGGTGGACTACCCTTAACATTTAGGGGGATGAAAAATAGATGTTGTCCGATTCTCAGACCTACCCAATATCCACACAAAATTTCATGAGAATCGGTCAAGCCGTTTCGGAAGAAGATATTTCTCCACTTTCCACAGCAGAAAGAACTATCGAAATTATTTTTTGATAATAAAGGTGTAAAGGAAAAGGCATTACGCAGATTCCAGAAGAACTTGCAACCAAAGCTGTTGACGCATCACAATTTGATGTACTCAGATAGACAAAATGATCTGGTAATCTTAGTGCATAGTTGCATGATCTCGGTAACATAATATGTATCATAACCAGCTGCAAGGACGTGAAGAATACTGGAATGGAACCAGTAATCAAATGGGCTTTTACGCTAACGAGGCTCAATAGAAGGCTGATTTTAAGATGCATAAAGCAATTTAAGGGTCAGATATTTGAACCCATACGCGATGCTAGACAGTAAACGACCTCCCAAGACACGCCTTTGCATGCATTGTATAAATTCTGAATGCTATTAGGAATTGGGCTAGTGTGTGGAGTCGCTAACAGATTTACTTCTTCTAATCCCCATACAGCTGTTAACTCCTTTAATATAACTGCATATATAAGATATCGTGAACCAAGTTGAAGTTTGCTAATAAAATCGTCTACAATAGTCAAGGTTTTTGCGAATAGTCTGTCTTTTAAGACAAATGTAGCTATTATTTGTTCTCCACACTGCCGCATTCCGCTATTTTCAAATAAAACACTTTCACATAAATAACATTTAGGTGCCGCTTCAGGTATGTATGGAAGAATTACTTCATTTCCTTCACATTCTTCAAGACAAGACCAAACCGAGTGGTAAACGTAACTTTCAGGTTTAGATATGGATAAAAGAAGTCCATCAAATATTACGAGGCCTTTGTAATTCTTCGGATTAGTTTTTACGATTAACGGAGATACACATTTCAATCTCAACGTAACAGCAACTTGTGATTTTTTTATATTTTCTTTATATTCATTTTCTATAGACTGCATGCAACTAAACAATATGTCGTTACAAGCATTCTTCCATTTCAAAGGTCCTTTCAACAAAAGATCAACTAAATTGAGGAAGCAATCAAGTAAATCGATGACATCAATCTCTAATTCAAATCTTAATGGTGGAAATTTGCGTATGATTTTCTCGGTTAAATTTCCTAAAAAGTTTTCACATATAGATTTCATTTGATGCAAATGGCTCCTTTTATCAAAACATAGCAATAATTTGAATACTGTATCCATTGCCATTACTATTACATTATACACAGATTTCTCGAATTTTTAAATACACAGCTTTTTTAATTTTTAAGAATAACGTTTCCCGCTAAAATATTATTTTAATATTTTAAGTGAGCAATGGCATAGAGTTATTATTTATTTAGATTTATGGCTTGGCAGCTAGACCTTTAAGCCAGATCTTAGTTTATAATATAGTTTCTTCATTTTCTTAAGCCTATGTGTAGCACAGCTGAACTGTAAGTAATCAGCTAGTGCCATTCAACGGAGTTCTTGTGACAACTCGAAAGGCCACATTTGACTATATAGTTCACATTTCTCACAAAAACACATAAATTACTACTCAAAAACTATCAATATCCTACAACTGTTGTTCATTTTAGAGTAATTTCACACATTTTTAGAAAATAAAAGTGCACAGCATGGCATCTCCTTTCAGTTCCCGCCAAAAACTCCTGGTATAGAGTACCTTAATACAATAGCAGATTACTAGACGACCATTAACCATAGATAAACAAGGCCGATTTATTATAGTAAGTACATAACTAAAAAACGTGCGCAGGTTTGCCGATGGCAACCCCTCCCGCAATCGCGACCCGCGGTCTTAGTAGTGGAGACCAAGGAGAGTTGTGACATAGTTGATTTCTCGCAACGTATAATAGTTAACGAGCTGGCAACAGCGCAAATTTCTTGTTTTTGAGACGCGCTATTTGACTCACAGTATGAGTCTACGGCACACGGGATCTGGTTGCGAGTATACGACATCTGCATAGAAGAAAAATATTCAAAAAGTAAGTTTTTCACAAAAATTTGATTGAATATATGTCTTTACGTATTACATTTGCATGTTCGCGATATTTTTTTTCAAATGCTTTACTTTTCAAGTTTCAAAGCGTGGTATTGTTTTTAGGCGTTAGGATCTTTGCTAGAGACCACGAATTATTATTTCAATCAAGTTATAAATTTTTGTAACGAAGCGAGTTGTGACATCTTGTCACAACTCTCCTATTTTCGTTTACTTACGGGCAAGATTCTTTTTTCTTTCATCGTATGATTCCGTATGCTGCATTACCGTTTCTTTGTTTCAGAATGCCAAATAAATATACACGAAAGACTGATAGAGGCACTGCTAGTGCCGAAATATATGAACTGGCCTCTGAAGAAGTCACGGTAAGAGGGCACAGCCTGAGAAGTGCCGCATCCTCGTACAACTTGAACTATATGTCTTTACAAAGGTATATTAAAAAGAAAAAGGCTTACCAAGAAAATCAAATAGATGAGATTCCATCTGTCGGTTATATCTCTCCAACAATTTTTACAATAAAAGAAGAGGATATTTTGTGCAAGTATTTATTAACTTGTGCATCCTGTAATTACGGTCTGACTACTAAACAAACTAGAAGTTTAGCATATATGCTAGCAAAAAAATATGAGAAAAAAAAATCCAATCTCATGGGAAAGAAATCAGAAAGCAGGAGAAGTGTGGCTAAAATTATTCATGGAAAGACATCCCAATTTATCATTAAGGCTGCCACAAGCTACCAGTATAGCTCGTGCCACTAGTTTCACTAAGACTAATGTGGCCACTTTTTTCAAAAATTACACGGGCGTTTTGAACAAATACAATCTTAATGCCAAACACATTTGGAATGTAGATGAGACCGGAATAACAACGGTCCAAAAGCCGGACAGAGTCATCGCGCGACGAGGAGAAAAACAAGTCAGCGCGATGACTTCGTCGGAACGGGGAACCTTAATCACACTGGCATACCATACCGCCTATGTTTATATTTCCACGAAAAAGATTCCAAGAACATTTCATTCGTGATGGACCAGCTGGTTCAGTAGGCACAGCTAACGGCTCTGGATGGATGCATTTTTACTTTTTCCTTGAACATTTCAAAAATCATGTTAGACCTTCAAAGGAGCAAAGAGCTTTGTTGCTTCTGGATAATCATTCTTCGCACATGGCATTGAAGAACATTGAGTTTTGTAGGGAAAATGGCATAGTTTTACTTACTTCGCCCCCACATTGCACTCTCAAGTTACAACCAATGGATCGTGCCATCTTTGGACCTTAGAAGAAATAAATTTGAAGAAATAAAATAAAAGAACACTTATTGTGGCATAACTATAATAGTTAGATATATAGTGTCGCGACACTTTTTGTAAATAATGATGTGTTCTGCAAAGTCGTAGTACATTATTTTATTCTATCATCAATAGTTTTCGCAGCGCACGCGATTTTAGGTATTTTTTTACGGACAAATGGAAAAACGGATGGCAACGGATAAGTGGAAAAATGAATCGCAACGGACAAGTGGACTTGAAGTTTTACGGGCAGATTGTTAATGTACTTGTCCAATTTGAAAACCTGCCCGTAACACTTTGATCTTTGAACAAAAGTTGCAATAGACTTCACAGTGGCATTGATTTTGGCGCTTGCAAGTTAATGTTTTGTCACTTGTCAGTTGAAGTTTTTCACTTGTACGTTGCGATTCGTTTTTCCGCTTGTCCGTTGCGATTCATTTTTCCACTTATCCGTTGCCATTCGTTTTTCCACTTGTTTTCTTAAATCATTCCATATTTCTACGTTATACAATCAACACCTACAATACGCCATACGCCACTAACAACACGCCATAAGCCAAATCACGCTATTGCATATAATTTATATTAAAACTATTTGTGATTACATTAATTCAGTATAATTAAATATTGTGTTTATATGTACCACCCGTACATATTAAGTGGCGACCGTGACAGGGCGAGCATTCTACACCTCCACAACGTGAAAAGGCCTATAGCGAGGGAAGTACTGTTCCATTTTCTTTTACCTTTCCACGCTATCTATTTTGTGTAAAGAGTGTTCGTATCCATAAGAACTTTATTTCAATTCATTTACAATTATTTTATTATAAAATATCATCTAGTATAAATTATATAGGACAATGATTTGTGCGCCTAATTTGCACCCCCATCATTTCTTTTGTTCCTATTTTAATAGCGCGCGGCTGGCAATTCCATTTTTACATTGTGTGCTTTTATATTTAATTTAAATTGTGCATCCATCTATTCTAATCAATTTAATTTTACCAGTTTTCTCTATTTCCCTGTTCGGTATTCTATTCATTATATTTAAAGTTATTTGCCGAACAATTTCAGTGATTGCAACGTGACTTTTATAATCGTCTGGCGCAACGCACAACGAGCTGTCCCTGCTGTCGAGTGCTGCATCCGCGGTGACCGGCATCAGAGTAGTCTATTCGGGCTACGTGTTGTTGGCTGCGACGGACCACGTGTTGCTTCACACCATTAACCCTCTGCGACTGAGGTGGTAGTCTGACAGACACCGCTAATCATAAACAACGCTACCACTCGGTCATATTGCGTGATGCAGTGATGTCTCGCTCAGTACCTTCCTAGAATGGCGTGCACCTGCGGGTAGTGACGCCCAAGCGGCGACAACGGTGTACATGTTGCGAGAAACGAGCTGCAAGTGTCCCACAGACGTAAATGCAGCAATAAGACCTGACCTCTGAGAGACTTCACTTCATAAAAAGCATGAACATATCCATAGTGTCCGACAGTCGTTACCTCAGTAAAATATTAATTACTCTATAATGTCTGTCAGACATAACCTCATAAATCTTTGTTTTTTAGATGACCGACCGACGGGGTTCTAGACCAACCAAAAGATATGCATGTGTATGTCCTTCTAGACTAAAAAGGCAAACAAGATTTACCTGTTGCGCCTGTAAGAAGTCAATTTGCCTTCAATGTTCAGGACAAATCTGTGAAGACTGTAAATTACAGCTTGTAGATTAGGGCCAACTTTAAGTCTGATTCGTGTCTTAATCTATCGTTAGAATTTGCTGATATTTTTATTATGTTTAAATATATTCTTAAGAATAAATTAAAAGTTAAGTTTCACAGACTTCCTATTTATTAAAGTTTTTTTATTTTTTAGAAAACCTGAGTACAAATTATTTATGGGTTTAAAAGATGATTCCATATTTCTTAAAGTTTTGTTTCTATTCGATCCCCCATTATTTATTCCGGTAATTTATAAAATACTGAAATATAAAACTATACAATAACTTTGACTAAAAGTATATGTATTACCAAATGACGTCTGGTAGACTCCACCTCAGTAGAATGTTATCAGTAAAGTCATCTCAGTTGCAGAGGGTTAAAACTGGTTTGATCTGCACATTTTACCTAATTCATTGTTCTATTATTCAAAATGGCCACCAATAGTAACAATTTAATAAAACTACGTTTTAACGGTTTTAAGCGCGGTAATTTATTTGATTTAGGTTTATCCGACGTTTCGGCCGCTTTTCAGTGGCCGTGGTCACGGAAGACAAAGATGACATTTGTCAAACGTGTATTGTTAAAGTTTTTATAGACTTCGTAGACCTTGTGTGAAGTCTGCGATCAGTGAACACACGCTGGATAAACCCAACCATTACATCAGATTCGATAACCCACAAATCCTCGCGAAAGAGAATCGTTTCATACCAAGAATGATGCGTGAGGCTATTGAAATCAAAAAACACCCAAATTTCAATAGAGAAGATGGTTGGCAGGTACCACCTGTTTGGGATCCAATCATCAAAACTATTGAGACCCAAACCCAGCGAAAACCAACTGCCAGACCCCAAGACACTGTGAGCTCTTTCTGCGTGCAACGAAACAAACCAACTTGACTGATAATTTCTTTTATTTTTCCTTCCACTCATTTTAAAATTGTATAAAAAAAAAATTTTGAACTAGGCATGTTTGCCGAAGAGTTTCTTGCGCCGCTTCTTCTCTTCAAGCCACAACATGTTGTGAAGCGGTGGTAAATTAGATTAGGCTCCCATAGAGTAAATAATATCCATAAACAAAATTTAAAACTAAATAATTAAAATAAACAAGTTGGCGGTAGGCTGAATAAAAACTTTAACAATACACGTTTGACAAATGTCATCTTTGTCTTCCGTGACCACGGCCACTGAAAAGCGGCCGAAACGTCGGATAAACCTAAATCAAATAAATTACCGCGCTTAAAACCGTTAAAACGTAGTTTTATTGTGTGTACAAGTCGCGAAAACTTAAGAAAAAAAGTAACAATTTAGTTGATATTTCCAAAAATATAATACAACGTATATCAATTAAGGGTCAGTTAACAAAAATGAGAGATCTTATAGAAAATATCAGTGTTCTACAGCAATCTGAAATTTGTAATTCTAAACTAAAACAATTACATATTCGTCTAGATAAGTGTCAATCATTATATTCATCATTTAATGATGTTCAAAACGAAATTGAATTTAATTGTGATGACATTGATAATGAATTCATTGAGCGGGATTCTATGAAAACGAAATTTATATCGCTTATTTCTTTAATTCAAGACTTAATTTAAAGTAATGCTCCCGCAAAGAACTTAGATGTTTATAGTGAACCTAGAAGTTCCAATTCACTCAATCGTGATAGTAATATTAAATTTCCAATCATTAAATTACCATCATTTGATGGAAATTATTTGCAGTGGCTCGAGTTCCGAGACACTTTTGAAGGTTTAATTCATTTAAATGATTCTATGCCTATGATAAGTAAATTCCACTATTTGAGGTCATCGCTTGAAGGAAGTGCCCTTGTCGTACTAAAATCTATCGAATTTATGGTTAACAATTACCACGTTGCTTGGGATTTGCTATGCGAGATATATAATAACAAAAACATTTTAATAAATAACCATTTGAAGGCGTTATTCTCTTTGGAGCCAGTAAACAAAGAATCGTACAAAGTTTTACGTTTGATTGTAGATATAATTACCAAAAATTTACGATCTTAAACGTTCTGGGATTACCTACTAATAGTTGGGATGCGTTGGTTACTTACCTAGTTTTGTCAAAATTGGATTCAATAACTAATTGCAAGTGGGAGGAACATAAAAGTAACTTGTCCGACTTGCCTAAACTAGACGAATTTCTTTCGTTTTTGAGAAACAGGGCTGCCATTTTAGAAACCACGCATTCCAATCGAAATGAGAAAGCTGCGTATCTACCAAGGCGAGATATGCCTATGAAAACTTATTAAAATTTTGCTTTACATTCCCAAGATCAATCTAGAAATCATATTGATGTGCCTAATACTAATTAAAATGTTCGTGCTATTTGTAATCAAGATCATTTCGTTCACATGTGTACTAAGTTTAAACAAATGTCGGTTGAGGATAGAAAAAATGAAGCTGTTCGGTTAAAGTTATGTTCAAATTGCCTACGTAAGGGCCACAATTCTTTTCATTGCCGCTTACTGGGCTGTTGTCGGTTATGTAAACTAAAACATAACACTTTATTGCATATAGTTAAACCGAAACCCAAAACTAAGAATACACCAGATGTTGAAAATGTTTCTGTCCCTTCATTGCCTATTGCTCTTTCAGTCGCTTCGGCCTCACAAGTCCTTCTTTGTACTGCGATTGTAGATATTTTAAATCCCATAACCAAAAAAGATTTAAGGCACGTGCTCTTTTAGATACAGGAAGCCAATCTTCATTTGTGACAGAAAACTTGCAACAAACCAACAATTTATTGACTAGTAAATCTGATGATGTTAATGAATCAGGGATTAATAATGTATGTTTTAAAATTAATGAACGGTGTAATTTAAATTTACTTTCACAGGTTAGTTCTTTTAAACTTAATGTGAATTGCCTAGTTGTTCCTCAAATTACTGGTTGTTTACCAAGTACAAAGATTAATATTGACAACCTTAATTTGCCTATAAATATTGAGCTCGCAGATCCTACGTTTCATCGCCCTTCCAACATTGATGTTTGCGATTAACGCAACTACTTCATTCCATAAAACCTCATTACATCAACATATTACCTATATTATTAAAAATCACTCATGTCACTCGCCCTACATACGTCTAAACATCATCACAATAATGTATATATAAAATCTAAAACTACATATAAAGCCTGTAAAAACATAACATATATATCTAAAATCTCAAACGACTTTAAATTAAATATATCATCAAAACAATTGATATTCTTTTAGGAGCAGATGTATTCTGGGACATTGTCGGTTCAAAACAAATTAAATTGGGCATAAATAAACCTGTTCTACAAAACTCGAAACTAGGATGGCTCATTTCTGGGCCAATAAGTAACAGATCAGCATTGTCAACAACAAATTAAATGTAATTTTAGTGTAAAAATACAACACTCTCATAATAAATTTTGTGAAAAGGATAAATTTAGTTATAATAAAGTTTCACCAACTAACTACTAATAAAAAAATATGTGAAACTAATTTTATTCAAATATGTCTATGTTAACTTCTGGAAGACTTTCAGTAAAGGAACCATTCAAGAAAGAGCCCGAGAAGGCACTCGGTGACTCATTTATGCAAACGAAAAGGCGTTTCTTTAATTTACAAAAGGGATTGTTTAAATTAGATAGATAGATAACACTTTATTGTACACCAATACAAACATGAACTTAGACTAAAACTGTATCTACTTATGTACAAAGGGCGGTCTTATCGCTAAAAAGCGAGCTCTTCCAGACAACCCTAAATTACCTATTATTAAAAAACAAGATAAAGAATTTTTCAAAGAGTATCACGATTTAGGTAATTTACGTGAAATCAATCAGCCAGCAATAAAATATCGTAATGACTTTTAATTAATTGGGCCAATAGTACGATATAATCTATCTATTTCATTACAATATTCTATCAAGTTTATTAAATATACTTAGTTGTAATACAAACTCGCATGTAGTTCATAATGAGAATAATTATAATATTACTTTATTAAACTAAGTGTTTATAGTTTATTAGGTCTAAATTGACTTTCACAAATGAGTCCACTAGTTTCAAAAACAGCAATGTCCATACTTTGCCAAAATTGAATTGTCTATAGTTTTGAATTGTACCGGTAAAAGAGCAGTTGATGCACTACCCCGTATGCAACAAAGACAGCAAAAAAACCGTTTAAAATCACATTACACAATCAATGTATGTTACAAAATCAACAATGTCCAACAACGTATGTTTCAACTTCAGCATAGTCCGTAGTAGCCAATCGGAGGGCCTCATTTTGTTCATCGCAGTATGGCCGTTGTTATAGATTTAGGTAAAAGTGCTTTCGGTTTTTTATCATTTTAACTGGTATATTATCAATTATTTAGTGTTCAAAAGGCTTATTATTAACAATGGAAAGGTATCCTGACGTTGTTGACATTTGTATGGCTCGAAAACGTGGAAGTAATGCTGCGAACTGGAAACGAAATAAAACTAAGCAGAAGCTGTAAGTATAGTACACCTAACACTTGTTGATGCTACTCAATATTTTGTATTTCTATAAAATATGTTTTTCGTGCATATTTTATGTGATTATACAATTATTATTTCTTATGTTTTAGGTATGCTGCAAAAAATTTGCCGGACAAACCTACATGTAAACATAAAAATAAAAGTTGCAATGCACAGATATCACTATGAGTTATTTACAACGCTTCCATGAAATGTTTTTTTCAATCGAGGAAAACGTAAAACAAGACACACTTTTATTAAAACATGTAAAGGCCATGGAAGTAAAACGCAAACGCCCTAGAGCCACATCTTATAAAAAATATAATGATAGAAAATTTCAGTTAAAATACAATATATATTGTAAATCAGAGCGCAAAACGAAACAAGTTTGCCAAAAAGCCTTTTTAGGAAAATTACATATAAAAAGATCCCGCATAGAAAGTTCAGCAAAAAACTTCTATTTACATGGAAAGTACCCAAAAGAAAATCGTGGAGGTGATCACAAGTCGCACAAGTTTAAAGATAAGAAGCAAAGTGTCATCATTTTCATCAGGACATTTAAATGCTCAGAACCTCATTATTGCCGAGGCAATACAAAGCGCCTGTATTTGCCATCAGAATTGAGCGTAAATAAAATGGCCAAGATGTACAATCAACAGGCAGAACAGGATCTTAAAGTTAAACCTTTATATTTCCGAAATATTTTTAACACCAGCTTTAATTTAGGCTTTGGCAGTCCTAGGGTTGACGTCTGTTCGACATGCCTTCAACTGACGGATAAGTTGAAAACAGCGAAGACTGACCGCGAAAAACAGGACTTAATGACCAGTAAAACGGTTCACAAACGTCGCGCAAAGGCCTTTTTTGACATGTTGAAAGACGGAAATCCATCGTTAAAAATAATGTCCTTCGATTGCCAAAAGAACATGCCTCTTCCAAAGATACCACACCAAATAACTTATTACTCCCGACAGCTCTATTTACACAATTTTACGGTGGTTGAGGGTACTTCAAAATCATCACTAACAAAAGAAAATATTTTTAGTTATTGCTGGACAGAAAATGAACTCGCAAAGGATTCCAATCTTATAGCATCGGCAGTTCATCATCGTCTAATTAATACTAACTTCCCTCCCGAATGCAATTCACTTCGAATCATGGCCGATGGCTGTTCTGGTCAAAATAAAAATACCACGATGATGGCAATGCTTGCAAAATGGCTTATAAAAGATGCACCAGTTCAAATTAACCAGATTGAAGTGGTGTTCCCTGTAGTAGGGCACTCCTTTCTTCCTCCTGATAGGGTGTTTGCTCGCATAGAAAAAGATTTACGAAATATAGAAGCCATAACAGATCCAAAAATGTATACGGATGTGATGAGTCAACATTCGACCATTGTAAATATTGCATCTGAATGTACAGTGCTTGACTGGAAAACTGCTACAAAAAATACACTGTTGGATGTTGGTAAGTGGCATGTACAATTTTCTAAATGCAAGAGGTTTTATTTAAAAAGGGCGACTAGATAATCAAATGGTCGGTTTAAGAGGAGAGCTTCATTACAAAATCGACACAGGTGAATATAAAAATATCTGCAAAAAAAATAAAACCTCCGCAATGCTTGCTCCAACTGTCGTTGCCCCAGGTGTTATAGTAAAACAATTAAAGTTGAGAGACGTTAATAAATTGAATTGAATGGCGTAATTTAGAGACTCTGGAGTACTTTGCTCGAGTAGTACCAATCTCACAGGAGATATCGATGTCAACCGAAAATGTTGACGATAGTAATGAAGAACTACTTTGTGAAGAGCAGCAGGAATTACCTTTCCTTTTAATTTAGTAAATACTAAGATTTAACCTCATTTTCTAACGATGTCACCTACCCTTAATGCCTATCTATATTATATTATGTTCAAAGTAAAGAAGTTTTTTTATTAACCTTTGTACCGTGAGTACCATATCCCAACTATGAACTAAAAGTATCAAAATCATCTTGAGAACATTTGTGATAGGTGTGTATGTTACAAAATCAACAATGTCCATTTACGTTTGTACCAAAAAACGCAAAGTCCGACATTACTTATCAAAATCAGCAAAGTCCGATTGTTTTTATTATTTCAGATTGTTTTCGGCCTAGAAGGTTTGTTTTAATAACTACCTGCATGATCCTAGATCTTTAAATTATTATAAAATAAAAAATAATAAACTGACGGACTCATAAACTGCATCAAAGTTCAGGATTACTTTGAAATGATTTTTTTAAATAAGTATGCAAACTTTTCAGATTAAATTATATAAATATGGAGAGACTGGCTCTTAATCTCAAAAAAAAAGGAAAATTTAAAAATAGAACTGCAGTAAAACAAATGAATATAGCCGGGAAAAGAACATTTACTAGTAGTATCAGATTTGCGTGTTATTTATAGCAAAGTTTTAAATTGATTCTCATTGATTTTTTATTCTTTTGTCAATTGAATTATTGTTACCAGCAGAATTGTTGGGTTAGTTTTTTAACTCATCGAGAGTTTTTGAACCATAATATGGATACTTCGTCCGAACAAGCGGCTCAAATTGTAGCATTGGTGCGGGAGGGGTTGGATCAACGAACGATTGGTTGAAATTTAAATTTAAACCAGTCTACGGTTTCTAGAATATACAGAAGGTTTGTGGAGACAGGTTCTTACAGAAGGAGACGTGGTACAGGCAGGACTCGAGCAACCACCGGTCGTGATGACCGATTTATTGTTACAACTTCCCTGCGAAATCGTTTCCTCACGTCTGTTAACATCAAAACAGAACTTAATGAAGTGCGTGGAGTAAACGTGAGTGCACGAACAATAATAAGAAGGTTAAAGAAAGCGGATATCACCCCTTTTAGAAAATGGCCAGCAAATGGTCCAAAGTTGTCTGTAGCTCACAGACAAGCTCGCTTAAGATTTGCGAGTGATCACCTGAATTGGACAGAAGAGCAATGGACCTCCGTATTGTTCACGGACGAGTGTAGGACATGTTTATATGGTGCAGATGGTCGCAGAAGAGTCTATCGTCGACGTGGGGAGCGATATGCTCAAAGTTGCATTGAGGAGCGTGTTCCTTTTGGAGGCGGTTCGTGTATGGTCTGGGGTGGCATATCGATGAACGGGCGAACAGAACTTGTGTTCATAGACATGGTCCGTCAAAACGGTAATAGAGGGGGTTTGACTGCACATCGCTACATAACAGAGATCTTAGAAGATCACGTGGTGCCTTACATGGGATTCATAGGCGAAAATTTTACTTTAATGCAGGATAATGCCCGGCCGCACGCTGCTGCACAAGTTCGACAATATTGCGAAGAGGTTGGGATACGTACAATGAATTGGCCAGCACGCAGCCCGCATCTTAATCCGATTGAGCATGTTTGGGACAATTTAAAAAGAGAGACAATTTAAACCCTTTGCCCACGACAGTGGCAGCACTAAGAAAAGCACTTTCAGAAGAATGGGACAATATTCCGCAAGATCTTTTAATAACCCTAATAAAATCTATGCGGAACCGATTAGAATCCGTAATAAGGGCTCGTGGAGGTAATACACCTTATTAAAACATAAATAAGCCCTTGCATAAAGTTTGTGTCTATTGTGAAAACCAATTTTTTAATTAAACCAATTTTCCTTAAATTTTACAAAAGTGGACATTGTTGTTTTTGATACCAGTAGACTCAAATATACATTTAACCTTTTACGATTTATACTAATTTAAATTTACTGGTCACTCAAAGGACTATATTTGATTTGTATTCTATTTGATCTATTTGGATTACTGAGCGCATGTGTTATAACTAAAATAATTTTCAGACTTTGGCTCAAACATTGGACTGGCAGAATCCTGTTCCTCCAAATTTATTCAAACATTGCCCAAGCATTACAAGTAATTTAATCAAACTATTATATTTTCAATTTTCTCGCAGTATTGCGAAGAGCCTACAATTATTGTATTGAAGTCCACGTGTTTATAGACCCATCCAAGATGCCTATGGTTTGGTTAGTAAGTCAATGTCTATGGTGCATGTCTTTATTTTCGTTTTATTGACAGCAGTAATGTTATTTAGCTAATTAATTTTATAGTGGATGTTCCTAAACATAAAATTCTTACATTTGTACTTTAAAATCATAGTTAATTGATTTTTTGATATTATAATTCTAATTGTTTAAAACAACATTCATCTATGTTTTGCGTTTCATTATATAATGTAAGAAAATTATTTTAATTATACTATAGACGTCACTTTTACCAACCATATAAAGAATTTATTAGGTATACACAACCAAAGTTAGTATAATTATGTAAAAGACTGGCAAGCCAAGCCGTTAAGTTTATAATATAAGGAGAGGCGGGGAGAGGAGAGGAGAGGAGAGGTGACAGGAGGCGGATTTGATGTTTTTTTGACATAAGAGTGTGTGTATTAGATTTTGGAGGCAAGAAATAATAAGAATTCTAAGTAAATTGCTTTTCAGTTTCATTTATTAACACTATTAATACCAACCCGTTATAGTCAGAAGTGGGATAGACTGTAGTCACAATCGACAACGCCCTTTAAAACCCACAATGAAGCGATACAAAGAACATCAAGGTTACTATGTACGATCCAAAAGAAACCGAGCACAGGTGAGTGAGTCTATCCCACAATCGTCGAAGCGTGTCGACAAACTCATAAAAAGAAAAGTTGACGACGCAATACAAAGGTCAATTTACGACGAAAGTCAAATTGTACCAACCGGCATCAATAAGTTACAAAACACAGGTAGTGAACTTAATGTGATCTCTAAGGCAGCAGTTGATGCTATAAAACTGAAGGTTGCTCCTGTTGAGATTGTTTTGAAAGGCTTCAACAACAGTTTGGTGCGTGCGGTAGGACAAGTTGATTTTGAGCTCTTAGTTGATAAAGTGGAGATTAAAACTACAGCCGTTGCCACCGATGTTGATTTGGGAGATGTTGTCTTAATCATAGGTCAGACAGTGATTAACCGAGAAGATGTGATATTGAATGTTTCTAAAAATGGAGTTAACTTATCTAAGGTTACTGGAGCCACTAGTGACCTAATGAACATAGACATCTGTGGTGAAGCAAGTAGTTTCAGAGTTGAACTTACTGAAGACATCACAATTCCTATTGGTGATAACTTAGTGAAGGTCAATATCGCAGGAGACCACTCTGATGACTTCTGTACGAGGCCAAGGCAATATAGCATGGGCAATGTTGTATATGCAGTTGCCAGCACAATGCTTAGAAATGGCGAGGGATATGTGAGGGTCTGTAATATTGGCACAGGCCCTATATCTTGGAAAAAAGGAATGATGGTAGCCAGAGCTGACAGATGCACGGATATAGAGGTGAGTTCTAATCTTTTAACCTTGAGGAGAGTTGAGTGTGAGAATAATTTTGATTATGAGTTACAAAATATAAAGGTAGGAGATATTCAGGCCAATGACTTAAATAACCTAATACAATTATTAAAACGCCATAAAGATTGCTTTGCAAATACAAATAAAGAAATAGGTTGTACTAATTTAGGAGAAATGACAATTCAACTTAATGATAATAAGCCTGTTGTAAGAAAACCATATAGGTTGGCTCATTCTGAGAGACAAGCAGTAACAAAAATAATTGATGACCTAATCAGCAGTGGTATTGTTAGGGAATCTAATTCTCAATACGCATCCCCAATTATTCTTGTAAAAAAGAAAAATGGTGACTATCGACTTTGTGTTGATTATAGGGATTTAAATGCGATAACTGTCAAGGATCGGTTTCCCATGCCTCATATAGATGACCAGTTATCAAAATTAGCTGGTAAAAATTATTTTACGAACCTTGATCTGTTTTCTGGGTTTCACAACATTAAAATTCACCCTGATTCTATACACAAAACGGCCTTTGTTACACCAGATGGCTTATATGAATACTTGAGAGTCCCGTTTGGATTAGCAAATGCCCCATCAGTATTTATGAGAGTAATTCAAAAACTAGTTAAATTGGTGGGTAGCGATGATATTGTGTTTTTCATGGATGATATGTTACTATCAACTGAAAATATATCTGATGGTATAGTACTATTAGATAAAGTCTTAATTGAGTTGCGGAAAGCGGACTTAAAATTAAATATGAGAAAATGTTCTTTTCTAATGTCTGAGATATCGTTTTTAGGTCATGAAATAAGTGCAGAGGGTATAAGACCGGGAAATCAAAAAATAAAGGCAGTATCTGACTTTTCAAAACCAAATAACATTCACCAACTGCGTCAATTCTTAGGTTTATGTAGCTACTTTAGAAAATATATAAAAAACTATGCACTTATAGCAAAACCCTTAACTGATTTAACAAAAAAGAGTTCTGAATGGGTCTGGCAAGGTGAACAAGATGATTGTTTTAATGAATTAAAACTTAAACTGTGCTCACAACCAGTTCTTGCTCTATATGATCCTTGTCTGCCTTGTGAGATACATACAGATGCTAGCAAAGTAGGTATAGCGGGTATTCTATTTCAGAAACACAATGACATTGAATTGAAGCCAGTATTTTATTATAGCAGGGTAACGTCTCGTGAGGAATCCATGTATCACAGCTATGAACTCGAGACCTTAGCAGTTGTTGACTCATTAAAGCATTTTCGAGTTTATGTATTCGGAAAATCAATTAAAGTAGTTACAGATTGTTCTGCTGTGAGATATACATTATTAAAAAAAGATCTAGTGCCTCGTATAGCTCGTTGGTGGCTCACAATCCAAGATTATGATATTCAAATTGAATATAGATCCGGGGAGCGAATGAGGCATGTTGATGCCTTGAGTCGCAATCCACCTGTAGATACCTCATTCAAAGTTATTGATAATATAGAATCATTAATACCTAAAGTAAACATAAATATGATTTCAAGTGATGATTGGTTTTTAACTATACAGCTACAAGATGACAAATTGAATAATATTATTAAACAGCTAACCGAAGGCAATGCATGTGAGGATGTTGCCAATAATTACAAGATTATGAATGATCGACTATATAGAAAGACTTTGAATGGTGATAGATTAGTAGTACCAGCTTTCGCTAGATGGAAATTTATGCAGAAATTTCATGATCAAATAGGCCATGTAGGGATCAAAAGGTGTGAAGAATTAATTAAATCAGATTATTGGTTTCCTAAAATGACACGTTTTATTAAAAAATATGTTAGTTCTTGTTTGGAGTGTAGTTACAGTAAAGGAAACTATGGAAAACCAAGTGGAGAGTTACATCCAATACCAAAGCCCTCTATCCCTATGGAAGTAGTCCATATTGATCATCTAGGCCCATTCTGCCGTACTAAGCGAGGCTACCAATATATCCTGATGCTTGTAGACTCATTCTCGAAGTTTCTTATAGCCCGTCCAACCAGAACCATTAATTCTGTGGAGACTGTTACTGTCCTCAAAGATGTGTTTAGCTTATTTGGTTATCCAAAAAGGTTGATTTCCGATAGGAACTTAGCATTTACCAGTAGAGTCTTCAGATCATTTTCAGTACAATACCAGATTCATCATACACTAAATGCCAATTGAGTAATGAAGCTGCAGTATCATGTATTATTCGGGGACTCCCTCAGGAACTACAGGCAAATGCCCAAGCTTTCCAATGCTCTACCCCTGATGAATTATATGAAGGCTTTCTGTCTTCCTTAGAGTCTTATCAAACAAACCCTTTAAAGGTACTAAATACCATGCCAAGATCAATTGGGACACCTAGAGTTGGTGAATCATTTAGTGACTACTCGCAAAAGGACTTAAGTGCAAAGAAGCCATCCATTTGCTATCGCTGCAATGAAGTAGGTCATATCGCAACTGTCTGTAAATTACCTGACAAGCGGAAGTGCTTTAGGTGTGGTAAAACTGGGCATGTGGCCACTTCCTGCAACTCACTGGACAATATAAAAAGGATCCAACTATTGGCACATTACAATGATGTATATAAGAAGACTGTAACAGTGAATGGTGTTTATATGAAAGCATACTTAGATCCCAATATGTGGAACGAATGTTTACCAGATTGTATTTGGGGCATAAACAACACAATGAATGAAAGCTTAGGTTATCATCCTTATGAGATAATGTTTAGTCATAAAGGTAGGTTGATACCAGATCTAATAGGCAATGGTGAGTCTGCATCAGTACAGATAAAACGACAAAATGCTTCTAGTCGACTAGAAGATCGCGCAAAATTATTGAAACATTACTATGATAAACGTCATAAGCCAGAGAAAGTCTTTAAAAAGGGGAACTTAGTTTTGTGGAAACAAGGACCATCTGGGGGTGAGGTCAAGGATGTAAACAATAAATTGCAGGTCCTATACTCAGGCCCTTATATTATCAATAAGGTACTTAATAATGGTCGTTATGAAATTAAGAGTGTAAAGGGCATGCGGGGTTATAAGAAGTTCTCCGGAGTAGTTGCTGCAGATTCACTGCGAACCTATCGAAGTGCACCTGAGTGCAGTGAGACTAGCAGTGATGATGAAGTTGTGACTAGAGATGACCTAATTGATTTATTGGAGAGTTAAATTATTGCATGCACCAATTGCGGTGCAATTGTTTCAGGGTGGCCGACTGTAAAAGACTGGCAAGCCAAGCCGTTAAGTTTATAATATAAGGAGAGGCGGGGAGAGGAGAGGAGAGGAGAGGTGACAGGAGGCGGATTTGATGTTTTTTTGACATTAGAGTGTGTGTATTAGATTTTGGAGGCAAGAAATAATAAGAATTCTAAGTAAATTGCTTTTCAGTTTCATTTATTAACACTATTAATACCAACCCGTTATAATTATTATTATTTTTATATTGTTGTATTTTACCTGCAATCCAATAAGATTATAAGTAACTATTTTAAAATTTTACTTACTATATTTAAATTTGTAAATTACTATCATCATTTCCCGATTACACATTTTGATAGTTCTAGAAGTAATGAATTCTATTAGATATATCTAAAATTATTTCTTCAAATTCACTTTTCGATTATGATGATGTGCTACAAGTTGGTGGTCGTTTTTAAACTTTTCTAATTTGAGGCGCAGGGCTTCAATTATTTTAGATATTTTTATAGACAATATTAGCCCCGAGGCGGCAGACTACTAACTCGTAGCATCACTAAGTTTTGTATATGTATACTTGTTTTGAGGCTACCCTATAATGGGTTAACCTATAATGGGGCTTACTATCTACTCACCATCGAAGCGGACTAGCGTTATATTTTCTTTTAAATACGGGACTGATTTGCTAAATAATTTAATTTATCAAATTGGAAAAGGCGTGGTAATCGCATAACCAATTCTTATTTATGTATTTGATTCTAATATTTACGGCACTTCATATCCCGACCTAGCAAATTTCAAATAATATATTGCGACAATGGCACAACTTCATAAGCGTCAACAATGAATAAGATATAACACAAGGTCCAATTGTAAGCTAATATACGATTATTCCAGTAACGAAAGCAACACATGAAATGCATCCTAGCTTATTTATCAATTTTGGGGGTATTTGGAAAGCGGACACATCCTCAAAGGTTCATTCAAAAACAATTGCTAATAATGCGACATTAATCTTTGAGACGACACTCTTTACTTAAATAGAAGCTTCCCACATTCGAGTCCTTCTTTCCCACTATTCTGTTAAACCCTCAAGACCTTACTCCTTCACTCCTGGGTACTTCTGATCAGCCTCTCATGTCAATACCATCAGAACCAATGGATATGACAAGACCTTATCTACATCAGCTAATTGGAAATATTACACAATAATTCTGGGAGCGATGGAGAAAGAAATATTTCACCGAATTCCAAATAAAAATAAAATGTCAGACAAGGCAGCAAGATGTCCAGCTGTAATTAATAGTGCTTCTGAAGAAAGCTCATACTCTACTAAAATGGTAATTAGATCGAGTCGTCAATTATATCCTGGACCTGACCACGTGATGAGAGTCGTCAACATCTATATCTAAGGGAAGTATTCGACGTGCTCTGAACAAACTAGTGGTCCTATCAGTGAAAATTCTTGCAAGCAGCAGCTTTCAAGGGGGGCAGGATGTTCACGCCATCCCACAGATGGTGGCAACAAAGGTTCCCGTTATGGCCGATTTCTCTTTTAAGACAATAGAAGAGCGGGGAGGGATCGGCCGCCATCCCAAGACGGCGTGGGCACGCCACCTTATTATTCTTAAATCATTCCATATTTCTACGTTGTACAATCAACACCTACACACGCCACAAGCCAAGTCACGCTATTGCATATAATTTATATTAAAACTATTTGTAATTACATTAATTCAGTATAATTAAATATTGTAAACATTTAAAACTGTGTTTATATGTACCACCCGTACACTGCTTTTGCAAAGCCCTTCAGTATGCCGATGATATTGCTCTGTATGCCACCTCTAACTCCTTCGTCGATACCTGTAATCGCCTTAATTCTGCTCTGTATTACCGTAATACACGTCTTTTAGAGCATGGTCTATCCCTGCAGCTGTAGTAGTTTATATTGAATCACACAGCATAAGTAAATCTGTCATTCTCACTGATTCCTTAAGCTCCATTCAAGACATTTTAAAATCACCTTTTCATTCCAAAGATAACTTTGTTGTTACCCTCAAGAAAAAAGAAGCGCTCTTCCGCTCTCATTCCTCTGGCCTTGAAATAGTCTTGGCCTGGATCCCAGGTCATAGTGGAATCAGTGGTAATGAGATTGCCAAGGAAGCTATTTGCTCTGGTACTGCTAAATACAATAAATGTTTCCCTCGTGACATACGCTCCCTTGCAAGGCCCCAGATGTTTAATACTTGGGACAGTGTCTGGCAACAGTCTCGTCTGAATGTTAGTAGATACTACGGCAGTTTACAACCGACAATACCTCCCAAACCCTGGTTCTTTGCCCACAAAAAATACCAAAAAGGTCCTGTCAAATATTATTCGTTTGAGACTTGGTCACTGTTGCTCACCAGTATTTTTGGCCAAAATAAGAATTCGCGACCATTCTGTCTGTGAGTGTGGCTTTGCTTCAGGTTCAGTTCACCATATGTTTTTTGAATGTCCCAAAATTATTAGACCCCTTTACAGCATTTTACCTAATAACTTTCCTCGCCCTGTCAATGCGAACTTTCTTTTAACTTTTTTCATATTTACTCACCTTTTAAACCTTCCCTGAAGTTCCACAAATAAGTTAAAACCAAAATTAGCCAAATCACTCCAGACGTTCTAGAATTTTAGCGAGACTTAACGAATAGCAAACAGATTTTTATATATATAAATAACCAACGTAGGATAACAAAAGGTGCTCAATAAAGTCGAAAGATAAGTACGCTAGATTAAAAAATAGACAATGATTACACCTCACGACAACATGTCTTCTTAATTGTATGTAGAATGTAGAGTTTTGCAGGTTTAAAAGTGCTTTAGCCAAAACTTTTAATTCATAATTTTAAGTTGGTTGGACAAACTTTAGAGACCCATAAGTAAAACAGTGGACTAATTCTAGACTCATAAGTTGTATTGTACACAAACCACGAAAGAAACATGAACGACCAACCATCCTAAAGTCATACTAAATAGGTATTTAATATTTTCTATATTCGATGGATTTTGTTTGTGATTACACAAAATATACTGCAAAATTTGCAATCAATCGTTTGATATTAAATTAACAAATCCATGTAATACATGCAGATTAAATATCAAAGAGTTTACAAAATAACATGTATCAGAGGAATATTTAAAAAAAAACACAAAGAGATGTCGATAACTGTTAGATATTAACACCTTAATTAAGTTACTTTTATTCACTTTTAGAGAGTAACAATAATATTGAACAAATTTAGTATGAATATAAAAATCAAAAACACAATTTTCACAGCAATAGAAACCTAATGGCAATGCACGAGCCATATTGTGGTAAAAAGATCCAAAGAGAATATCGAAAACTGCAATACAGAATATCCACAAGATGTGATAAGAAAAAGATAGACATCAAGACTGAAAGACAAAGACAGTTTCTGTTTGCAGCCAAGTCTCTGGATGAAGCTCTCAGGAATTGGATACTCTTTGTCAATCAACAAGCTGTAATCGGCTGTAATCAGGAACATAAACTTTGAATTTTACCTAGCTATTATGTGGACACTATTACCGTCGACCCTGCTCCGGCATGTGTTGTAATTGCTTTGGCAATAATCCCAACTAGAACATACAAGTGAGAGTAATCTTCTTTGGTGTATATCAATAATAATCATCATTTAATACTCTTATTAGAACACACCAGTTTACTACATATAACTATTCTTACTAGATAGATTATTCAAAACGGAAACAGGAGTGCCCCACTCCAGTCATTAAATACATTTGTCTTCCAGATATGACCTAACAAAATAAATTAAACCTATTCGCAATTTTCACACTAGGCAGACTTAACTAACCATGTCCTTGATCAACTTTATCCTATTGGATTTTGATTGATATTTACATACCAAGTCTTTAATAAATGCAGTATTATTTCAGAGGTAATATTTTAACATTGACTTATTGTACTGAAATAAGTGGCTATTGTTCACTTGTAGACATTAACAACAACATTGAACAAGTTTAGTATGAATAAAACTTAAGGAAATTATTGTCAAACAATTAAAAAGCTAACGACATGACATGATTAACGAAAATGAGAAATCCAACATAGATAACCACAGCAGACTGTAAAGACAGTAAAACGAGAAAATCATGTAACATGATTCCATCTACTGTCGAACAACAAGCTCAGGCGGTAATAAGTATAAGTCATAAGACAAGAAGATGACGCAACAACAAGGGGGTCTCTGGATAAGGCTCCAGGAATTATAAACAATATTAATATCATATCCTTGTAATAGCAGTGTTTGTCTCTGGAACATGCAACAGTTTGTTGTTTGTTAGCACTCAGCACACTACATTTATTACTGTATATACAAATTGCTTACTTTTGTTGGTGATCACCAATTTGTAACATAACCAACAGATGACACACTAAGAACAGAGATGAATTGAAAGACAAATACATCTTTGTCTGTAAATTGGCAATATTCAACAATGGCTTCAAAACAAAGTACATTTGTTTTCCCAATTCCTGTGATTGCAATTGAAGTTAAAATTGCCCCTGCGGTTGTTATAACTGATTTATGTATAATACCAGCTGTATCATATCATTGAATGTAATCCGCACTACTATATTGTCATTGCAGTTGTGAAAGAAGATGATGTAATGACAATTGCTGGCAGCAATTACTCTTTGACAATCAACAATCGGCTGATTGTAATAATCAATAAAAGCTATTAATTTTACCCAGTTGTTATGAGGCCACATCCTGCTCCTGCAGCTGTTATAATTGGTAGTATAATCCCAGTTTGAACATAGTAGTGAATATATTCTCCTTTGGCATATTGGTGTTACAGTTGCAAAGGAAGTTATCTTGACTAGTAAACTGTTTTAATAAGTCTTTGTTTCTGCTATCTTGGTAGCAATTCATTTGTTACTTACCAGAAACAGAATGGTGCTGCCTTCAATTTAATACTCTTATTTGAACAAATGTATAAATATGTAGAACTGTCTCTACTTTGTAGATTATTCCACTTCACTTAACTCCAAAGTCAATAGATATATCTCAATTCCCTACATGCCCTAAAAATATATTAAACCTAGTCAAAAGTTTCACAGTTTTTAACTACAACATGTCTTGACTGCCTAGATTGATTGACCAGACTCGATTTTGTTTGATATTTAATTACCAAGTTTATAGTACTTTATTTTCTTTTTAGTGTACCTATATATATGATTACAAGACTCAGGGACACAGATATCAACATAATTAAAAACCTGAAATAGCAATGCATATGCTATGGCAAGAATTCCAACACAGATGTAAACAACTATAACACACTACCCATAAAATATAATAAGAAAAGTCTTAGACAAGAAGAGTTTACAATAACAATCCCATCCATCAAAATTTATCTTTTTAGCTTTCTAATATTTTAATCTATTATCACCCATCGCTTTTACTCTGACATTGGAAAAAAAACGCCAAAGGCATTGAGGCCAGTACCAACAAGACTAGAATAGAAGGGTTGGAAGTCTCTGGATGAGGCTTCAGGAATTATAAACAATTGGAATATTCCTTGTAATAGCAGTCTCTGTATCTGCATTTCTCCAACAGTTTATTTGTTCTTTGTTACTTGGTGGCACTCAACACACTACCTTTATTACAATATATACAAATAGTTCACTTTTGTTGGTGATTTGCTTTTAGGAGGCCACAAACACTAATTTGTAAAGTAACTGACAGATCACACATTAGGTATTTCACAGGCAAACAGAGAAGAATTGAAAGATGATACATCTCTGTCTGTAAATTAGTAATATTCAACAATGGCAGCAATACAAAGTGTTCATTTGTCTTCCCAACTCATGTGGTTGTAATTGAAGTTACTATTGCCTTTTCGATTGTTATAACTGATGTGAAAAAAAAAATAAACCTAGTCAAAAATTACACAGAAAAGACTTATACCCTTTCCTGACTGCCTGGATTGACTGACCATACTAAGTTTTTTTTATATTTCATTACCAAGTTTATAGTATTTTCTTTTCTTTTTAGTGTACCTATATATGATTACAAGATTCAGAGACATATCAACATCATTAAAAACCATAAATAGGAATGCATATGCTATATGGTGAGAAATCCAACACAGATGGAAACAACTATAACATAGAATTCCCACAAAATATAATAAGAAAAGTCCTAGACAAGAAAAGTTTACAATAACAATCCTGTCCATCAAAATGTATCTTTTTAGCTTTCTAATATTTTAATTTATTATCACCCATCGCTTTTACTCTGACATTGGAAAAAAAATGCCAAAGGCATTGAGGCCAGTACCAACAAGACTAGAATAGAAGGGTTGGAAGTCTCTGGATGAGGCTTCAGGAATTATAAACAAATGGAATATTCCTTGTAATAGCAGTGTTTGTCTCTACACCTCTCTAAAAGTTTGTTATTTGTTACTTGGTGGCACTCAGCGCACTACCTTTATTACTATATATACAAATAGCTCACTTTTGTTTCTGATTTTCTGGAAGGCCACAAACACCAATTTGTAAAGTAATTGACAGATAACACATTAAGTATCTCACAGGCAAATAGAAAAGATGATACATCTTTGTCTGTAAATTAGTAATATTCAACAATGGTATCAATATAGTGTTCATTTGTCTTCCCAACTCCTATTGTTATAATTAAAGTCAAGATTGCTCCTGCATGTGACATATCTTATAATGTAATCCACACTGGTATTTGTATTGAAGTTGTGAAAGAGGATGCCATAACAACGATTGCTGGAAGTCTCTGGATGAAGCTCTTAGGAATTGGAAATTTGATATATTCTTTGTCACTGGTATGTTGTCATTGTAGTTTTGAAACAAGCTATCTTCAATAGTGTATAATTGTAAAAGTAGTTATCTTCACTGTTATACAGTTGTAATGTGTAATCTGAAGTGGTACGTATGTAGTAGTCCACTTTATCCATGTACTGTTACTTGCTGGAATTCAGCGTAGCACTGCCTCCATTACGTTATGTGCAAATTTCTCAATGTACTTGGTGAGACCCGCTTCTGGGAGGCCAATTACACCGATTTGCCAGGTTCCACACCATTTCACAGGCAAGTAACCACGAAGAATTCAGAGGTCACAGAGGAGATACGATAAAGATCTTCATGAATTGGCGATGTTCTTCAATGGGCGTTAGTATTCTCTAAAGAGAGGTTTCAACAAAGAATAAATGTTTAAATGTAGGTAGGTATTAGGTTTGAAATCAATAATTGATTCAGGTAAAGATAACTCTGCGCACGGCTGAAAGCAGAATTAAGTCTTTATATATATATATATATTTTTTTTAAGTTTATTCTAGGGATGGCGATCTGAGATCAATTAATTGAAGAATCGATTTTTCGAGCAGAAAATATCGATTTTTTAAATCGATATGAAGTACTGTGTCGATTCACTGAATCGATATATCACCCTTGAAAATCGACATGCGATTTTTTCTGTTTTGATTTGTATTTGTAAATTGTATTTGTTTTACCTAATAACTTTCCTCACCCTGTCAATGCGAACTTTCTTTTAACTTTTTTCATATTTACTCACCTTTTAAACCTTCCCTGAAGTTCCACAAATAAGTTAAAACCAAAATTAGCCAAATCACTCCAGACGTTCTAGAATTTTAGCGAGACTTAACGAACAGCAAACAGATTTTTATATATATAAATAACCAACGTAGGATAACAAAAGGTGCTCAATAAAGTCGAAAGATAAGTACGCTAGATTAAAAAATAGACAATGATTACACCTCACGACAACATGTCTTCTTAATTGTATGTAGAATGTAGAGTTTTGCAGGTTTAAAAGTGCTTTAGCCAAAACTTTTAATTCATAATTTTAAGTTGGTTGGACAAACTTTAGAGACCCATAAGTAAAACAGTGGACTAATTCTAGACTCATAAGTTGTATTGTACACAAACCACGAAAGAAACATGAACGACCAACCATCCTAAAGTCATACTAAATAGGTATTTAATATTTTCTATATTCGATGGATTTTGTTTGTGATTATACAAAATATACTGCAAAATTTGCAATCAATCGTTTGATATTAAATTAACAAATCCATGTAATACATGCAGATTAAATATCAAAGAGTTTACAAAATAACATGTATCAGAGGAATATTTAAAAAAAAACACAAAGAGATGTCGATAACTTTTAGATATTAACACCTTAATTAAGTTACTTTTATTCACTTTTAGAGAGTAACAATAATATTGAACAAATTTAGTTTGAATATAAAAATCAAAAACACAATTTTCACAGCAATAGAAACCTAATGGCAATGCACGAGCCATATTGTGGTAAAAAGATCCAAAGAGAATATCGAAAACTGCAATACAGAATATCCACAAGATGTGATAAGAAAAAGATAGACATCAAGACTGAAAGACAAAGACAGTTTCTGTTTGCAGCCAAGTCTCTGGATGAAGCTCTTAGGAATTGGATACTCTTTGTCAATCAACAAGCTGTAATCGGCTGTAATCAGGAACATAAACTTTGAATTTTACCTAGCTATTATGTGGACACTATTACCGTCGACCCTGCTCCGGCATGTGTTGTAATTGCTTTGGCAATAATCCCAACTAGAACATACAAGTGAGAGTAATCTTCTTTGGTGTATATCAATAATAATCATCATTTAATACTCTTATTAGAACACACCAGTTTACTACATATAACTATTCTTACTAGATAGATTATTCAAAACGGAAACAGGAGTGCCCCACTCCAGTCATTAAATACATTTGTCTTCCAGATATGACCTAACAAAATAAATTAAACCTATTCGCAATTTTCACACTAGGCAGACTTAACTAACCATGTCCTTGATCAACTTTATCCTATTGGATTTTGATTGATATTTACATACCAAGTCTTTAATAAATGCAGTATTATTTCAGAGGTAATATTTTAACATTGACTTATTGTACTGAAATAAGTGGCTATTGTTCACTTGTAGACATTAACAACAACATTGAACAAGTTTAGTATGAATAAAACTTAAGGAAATTATTGTCAAACAATTAAAAAGCTAACGACATGACATGATTAACGAAAATGAGAAATCCAACATAGATAACCACAGCAGACTGTAAAGACAGTAAAACGAGAAAATCATGTAACATGATTCCATCTACTGTCGAACAACAAGCTCAGGCGGTAATAAGTATAAGTCATAAGACAAGAAGATGACGCAACAACAAGGGGGTCTCTGGATAAGGCTCCAGGAATTATAAACAATATTAATATCATATCCTTGTAATAGCAGTGTTTGTCTCTGGAACATGCAACAGTTTGTTGTTTGTTAGCACTCAGCACACTACATTTATTACTGTATATACAAATTGCTTACTTTTGTTGGTGATCACCAATTTGTAACATAACCAACAGATGACACACTAAGAACAGAGATGAATTGAAAGACAAATACATCTTTGTCTGTAAATTGGCAATATTCAACAATGGCTTCAAAACAAAGTACATTTGTTTTCCCAATTCCTGTGATTGCAATTGAAGTTAAAATTGCCCCTGCGGTTGTTATAACTGATTTATGTATAATACCAGCTGTATCATATCATTGAATGTAATCCGCACTACTATATTGTCATTGCAGTTGTGAAAGAAGATGATGTAATGACAATTGCTGGCAGCAATTACTCTTTGACAATCAACAATCGGCTGATTGTAATAATCAATAAAAGCTATTAATTTTACCCAGTTGTTATGAGGCCACATCCTGCTCCTGCAGCTGTTATAATTGGTAGTATAATCCCAGTTTGAACATAGTAGTGAATATATTCTCCTTTGGCATATTGGTGTTACAGTTGCAAAGGAAGTTATCTTGACTAGTAAACTGTTTTAATAAGTCTTTGTTTCTGCTATCTTGGTAGCAATTCATTTGTTACTTACCAGCAACAGAATGGTGCTGCCTTCAATTTAATACTCTTATTTGAACAAATGTATAAATATGTAGAACTGTCTCTACTTTGTAGATTATTCCACTTCACTTAACTCCAAAGTCAATAGATATATCTCAATTCCCTACATGCCCTAAAAATATATTAAACCTAGTCAAAAGTTTCACAGTTTTTAACTACAACATGTCTTGACTGCCTAGATTGATTGACCAGACTCGATTTTGTTTGATATTTAATTACCAAGTTTATAGTATTTTATTTTCTTTTTAGTGTACCCATATATATGATTACAAGACTCAGGGACACAGATATCAACATAATTAAAAACCTGAAATAGCAATGCATATGCTATGGCAAGAAGTCCAACACAGATGTAAACAACTATAACACACTACCCATAAAATATAATAAGAAAAGTCTTAGACAAGAAGAGTTTACAATAACAATCCCATCCATCAAAATTTATCTTTTTAGTTTTCTAATATTTTAATCTATTATCACCCATCGCTTTTACTCTGACATTGGAAAAAAAACGCCAAAGGCATTGAGGCCAGTACCAACAAGACTAGAATAGAAGGGTTGGAAGTCTCTGGATGAGGCTTCAGGAATTATAAACAATTGGAATATTCCTTGTAATAGCAGTCTCTGTATCTGCATTTCTCCAACAGTTTATTTGTTCTTTGTTACTTGGTGGCACTCAACACACTACCTTTATTACAATATATACAAATAGTTCACTTTTGTTGGTGATTTGCTTTTAGGAGGCCACAAACACCAATTTGTAAAGTAACTGACAGATCACACATTAGGTATTTCACAGGCAAACAGAGAAGAATTGAAAGATGATACATCTCTGTCTGTAAATTAGTAATATTCAACAATGGCAGCAATACAAAGTGTTCATTTGTCTTCCCAACTCATGTGGTTGTAATTGAAGTTACTATTGCCTTTTCGATTGTTATAACTGATTTGAAAAAAAAAATAAACCTAGTCAAAAATTACACAGAAAAGACTTATACCCTTTCCTGACTGCCTGGATTGACTGACCATACTAAGTTTTTTTTTTTATATTTCATTACCAAGTTTATAGTATTTTCTTTTCTTTTTAGTGTACCTATATATGATTACAAGATTCAGAGACATATCAACATCATTAAAAACCATAAATAGGAATGCATATGCTATATGGTGAGAAATCCAACACAGATGGAAACAACTATAACATAGAATATCCACAAAATATAATAAGAAAAGTCCTAGACAAGAAAAGTTTACAATAACAATCCTGTCCATCAAAATGTATCTTTTTAGCTTTCTAATATTTTAATTTATTATCACCCATCGCTTTTACTCTGACATTGGAAAAAAAATGCCAAAGGCATTGAGGCCAGTACCAACAAGACTAGAATAGAAGGGTTGGAAGTCTCTGGATGAGGTTTCAGGAATTATAAACAAATGGAATATTCCTTGTAATAGCAGTGTTTGTCTCTACACCTCTCTAAAAGTTTGTTATTTGTTACTTGGTGGCACTCAGCGCACTACCTTTATTACTATATATACAAATAGCTCACTTTTGTTTGTGATTTTCTGGAAGGCCACAAACACCAATTTGTAAAGTAATTGACAGATAACACATTAAGTATCTCACAGGCAAATAGAAAAGATGATACATCTTTGTCTGTAAATTAGTAATATTCAACAATGGTATCAATATAGTGTTCATTTGTCTTCCCAACTCCTATTGTTATAATTAAAGTCAAGATTGCTCCTGCATGTGACATATCTTATAATGTAATCCACACTGGTATTTGTATTGAAGTTGTGAAAGAGGATGCCATAACAATGATTGCTGGAAGTCTCTGGATGAAGCTCTTAGGAATTGGAAATTTGATATATTCTTTGTCACTGGTATGTTGTCATTGTAGTTTTGAAACAAGCTATCTTCAATAGTGTATAATTGTAAAAGTAGTTATCTTCACTGTTATACAGTTGTAATGTGTAATCTGAAGTGGTACGTATGTAGTAGTCCACTTTATCCATGTACTGTTACTTGCTGGAATTCAGCGTAGCACTGCCTCCATTACGTTATGTGCAAATTTCTCAATGTACTTGGTGAGACCCGCTTCTGGGAGGCCAATTACACCGATTTGCTAACGTAACCGACAGGTTCGACACCATTTCACAGGCAAGTAACCACGAAGAATTCAGAGGTCACAGAGGAGATACAATAAAGATCTTCATGAATTGGCGATGTTCTTCAATGGGCGTTAGTATTCTCTAAAGAGAGGTTTCAACAAAGAATAAATGTTTAAATGTAGGTAGGTATTAGGTTTGAAATCAATAATTGATTCAGGTAAAGATAACTCTGCGCACGGCTGAAAGCAGAATTAAGTCTTTATATATATATTTTTATTTTTTATTTTTTTTAAGTTTATGCACAGAATCAAAGTCTTTCAGTCGGAAACATGTTAATTAATAGGTCTTCGTATAGTAGCGCAGTTGTATTGCAGGCTACAACCGACGCCATTCATTGGAGTTCTTGTGAAAACTCGAAAGATCACATCTGACTATACAGTTTACATTTCTGACAAAAACACATAATTTCTACTCAAAAACTATCAATATCCTGCAACTATTGTTCATTTTAGAGTAATTATACACATTTTTAGAAAATAAAACTGCACAGCACAACATCTCCTTTCAGTTCCCGCCAAAAACTCTTTTAGTTTTTTTTTTATAATTTATTCATGACCATAGAATCAGTCTTTCAGTCGGAAACATGTTAATTAATAGGTCTTCGTATAGTAGCGCAGTTGTATTACAGGCTACAACCGACGCCATTCAATGGAGTTCTTGTGAAAACTCGAAAGATCACATCTGACTATACAGTTCATATTTCTCACAAAAACACATAATTTCTACTCAAAAACTACCAATATCCTGCAACTATTGTTCATTTTAGAGTAATTATACACATTTTTAGAAAATAAAACTGCACAGCACAACGTCTCCTTTCAGTTCCCGCCAAAAACTCTTTTTTAGATTATGGCTGCCAGTGTTGCCAACCCCAATAAACTAAAAAACGGCAGTTCGCCAATAAAAAAACAGGAGAAAACAGTAGTTAAACTACATAATTCTATTTAACGAAAAACTTTGTAAAATGTAAATATTGTTACGGTTGGTTTGTTTAACATTATTTTCTATATCATAGCGAACGCCTTCAACAGGCTCCCTCATGAGACGATCAGGGAGGGGCTCCGCGCGCACGGAGTCCCCCCGTACCTCACGAGGCTGCTGGGCGAGTACCTGCGAGATCGGCATATCCTTTGGGAGGGCGGTAAGTCCGCCAATCACGTGTTAGGTCGGCGACGCGTCGCGTACGGCGTTCCACAGGGGTCGGTCCTCGGGCCGATTCTTTGGAACGTAGGCTATGACTGGATCCTTCGGGTAACGGTCCGGCCCGGGGTAGAGCTGATCTGCTTTGCGGACGACACCCTACTCACGGCACGCGCTGCGTCTTTTGCGGAATCCGTGGACGTCGCCAACGACGGGTTGGCGATCGTCGTAGATCGAATAGCTAGGCTGGGCTTGAAGGTCTCCCCCGCGAAAACGGAGGCCATCATGTTCCATAGGAAATTCCGGAATCCCCCCCGGACCTGTCCGTTACAGTTCAGGGGGTGGCAGTCAGAGTAGGGCCCAAGATGAAATATCTTGGGCTAGTTCTAGACGGGAAATGGCTGTTCAAAGCGCACTTTGAGCAGCTAGTTCCCAAACTCGTGAATTCCGCGGGCGCACTCTCCAGGCTTCTTCCTAATGTGGGGGGGCCGGGGGGTGCGACGCGGAAACTTTATTCCGGCATCCTGAGGAGTATGGCGCTGTACGGTGCGCCCGTCTGGTCCGATTCGCTTCACCGCCACAACCGAACCCTGCTGCACCGCGCGCAGCGGGTTCTGGCCGTGAGGACCATACGGGGGTATCGCACAGTGTCGTGGACGGCGGCGACTCTCTTGGCAGGCGAGCTGCCCTGGCATCTCCAGGCAGACGTCCTGTCCAGGGTTCGGCGTACCCGGCAGGATGCCCTAGCTAGAGGACTGACCTTCTGTCAAGTCGAATTAGAGGCGGTCAGGAAGCGGGAAACCGCTTGCTGCCTCGTCGAATGGTCTCGTGACCTCGAACACCCTGCGGCCGGCGGCTTTACGGTGGATTCAATCAGGCCACAGCTGGAGAGATGGTCACCCGCACCAGCGGAACCCTGACCTTCAGGACGACACAGATACTGACCGGACACGGTTGTTTCGACCAGTATCTGTTTCGCATTGTGGGCTGCTTGCCTTCTCCGGACTGCCGCCAGTGCGGCGCACACGATACGGCGTTTCACACGCTTGTCGAGTGCGCTGCATGGACGCCGCAGCGTTTCGAGCTCGAGACGCACGTAGGAGCCGTCGGATCGCTTGGCGAATTGGTAACGGCCATGTTGCACAGCGACGACCGCTGGGAGTCTGCGGTTACTTTCTGTGAGGCAGTAATGTCTCTCAAAGAGGCCGCAGAAAGGGACAGGGAGCGAAGTCCTGCAGCGCGTGCTAATGTCTCTACTCGAGGTCGCCGGCCTTCAGCTGGCACCCGGAGAGGCAGGTACGCGCATTACTTCCCTCCCTGAGTTAGGTTCCGGTACGGGGGGCCCTTGCTACTAGGCAACGCAAGGGATTCATCTGCCCCCGTTTCGAAGTGGGGTGTGTTCTCCCAGGGCACACTCCAGGCACTTTATTGCGCTGGATCGTCTGTTGCGTAACTATGTTCTATATCTCAGTCTTTCCATCACAAACAAAGCGCAGGGTCGACAGGGAGGAGGGGGTTTTTAGTGGGTATTGAGGTTGCTCGCCCGTGCGGCATCGCTCTGAGTCTTCCACACTCCTCTGTGTCACGCCATCGCGGACGGAGCGCAAACAAAGCATACTATTGCTAGCGTTATCGCCCCCGATGGATGCGTGCCGTTTCCTAGTGACGGCCCAGAGAGTGCGTAAATCGGTCAGCATTTTCCCTCGCCTCAAAAAAAACGAAAAACATTATTTTCTATATATTGAAACAACATAACGTAAAGTTTATTATGATTGTCTAGCACGTGTTTACTTACTGTATTTCCCTATTATCGTCCTAATGCTATGCCATTTAATAAAAAAATTACCCTATTGTATTCCAACAGACAAAACTGCCCTTAAGAGGATTCTAAATTTTAACTGATTACCTGTAACAGTGTTTATATTATTATTCTTACTTTGTTATAGGTGTTTCCGAACGTACTGACACCCAAATAACTCAAGAGGTTAAGGAGTATTTAAAAACTATGGGCTATAAATACAAAAAGTGCCAGTCTAAGCGAAAGGTATTGAACGCAGTTATATAGCAGCTTGGAGAGCAAGATATATTCTGAGGCTACGCAAGAATCGCCAGGAGGATAATCGCCCTGTCATTTATCTTGATGAAACATACATACATGCTTCATACCACTTACATAAATGTTGGCAATCCAAGGAACAGCCTGGTATTCTTGCTTCTGATGGTGTTGGAGCAAGATGGATTATAGCCCATGCTGGAGGCAAAACTGGTTTTATTGAAAACGGACTGCTGCTGTTCAAGTCCAAATCCAAATCAAGTGATTATCACGACGACATGAATTCCGCGAATTTCATGCGATAGATGACAGAAAAGATAGTGCCAAATCTACCATCGAATTGCATTGTAGTGATGAATAATGCATCATACCACTGCACACAGGTAAGCAAGGCGCCTACAATGGGGAATATAAAAGCAGAGCTCCAAGAGTGGCTTACGAGAAATAAAATTGAATTCGACGAATGTTGGACAAAATCGCAATTATTCGAATTAATCAAAAGGCACAAGGGAGACCCACAGTACGAAATAGAACAACTGTTAAACGAACATGGGACGAGGTTTTGCGTTTACCGCCTTACCACTGTGATCTCAATCCAACAGAAAACATTTGCGCAATTGTGAAGAGGCGCATTGCAGAAAAAAATGTCGCACAAGCTCCTAGTAACATAGAAGCATTTACAGATGCAGCTTTCCAAACAATAACCACAGAAGAGTGGCTCAATGTATGTCTACATGAAGAAAAAATTGAGGACAAGTATTTTGAATCAGACAGACTAATGGATATGGAAATGGATAAATTTATAATTAATGTCACAGACGACACATCCGACTCTTCTAATGAAGAATCTAGCATGTGTTCCGATGAAGATGTTCAAATGGTAGGTATTGACCCATTACAAGACCATTCTTACGCCAAATTTAAAATATCTACTATATATTCAATAAAAGACTTACAAGGATGTGGACTTTTAATTTTTCCTAGTTTTTGTTTAGTTATAGATTGAATAATAAAAGATGAAACATTAATCATAATAAATAATTTTCATCCTTGGAAAATTATTTATGTTTATGTAACTTAAATAATTAATCATAACTGTTTTAAGTACTTAAACTGTTTAAAATAGAAATAATGATTTATGAAAGTAAGTTTTAGTTTAAAAATATTCAGGCATTATAGCATTTTCCGCTACGGCGTGAGAGGTTGAACTGGCAACATTAAATACGCCACCTGTCGCGCGCAAAGTTATCTTGCGCGGGTCACTAAAGTTGGCCCCCCAAAAATTATGTTTTTTTCTATTTTCAATTTGTTTTCTATTAATTCGTTTGTTCGTCGTTTGTTCTTAATTGTTCGCTGTTAATAATTGTTTGTTCTTCATTTATTATTATTACTTAAAAAAAAATTCAAAATATACCTTCAAGTTTAAAATTGAAATAGAGGGATTTCAATTTTTAATACTTTTCCGTCAATAATGACTCGTAAATATTATTTTTTGTTTGTTCGTGCATAAAATACGTTTGTTCTGTTTCGAAATTATTCATTTTTTGTCTAATTAACTATATTAATTAGTCTGATATATGTATACAAAATATGTGTACTGCGCATGCGTCAACTATAGGGGTATAATTAATATTACTCATTCAATAATATCCTGATCCTGGAATCTCGATATTATCACAAGATGGCAAATACTGAATTGGGCTATTACACTTATCAGTATTATCATCAGTATTACCACTTCCGTAAGCCGTTGACCTTATTGGAATGTAGTTGTGTTTCTTGGACGACGGTTTAAATGATTACGCTAATTATTTTAGAATGAATGAAGACGATGAATGATGATAGAATTATTTTAGAAGTTTTTAAACTTGGTTTCACCACATATTACTAAACATACAAATAAGATATTATCATTTAAAATAGCTTTGGAGATAAATTAGCCATTTCCATTCCGTTGAATAGATTGTTGAGCAAGTATATTCCCCTTTATAGTTTTGGTAATTAATTTATTCCTCTTTTTTGTTTTAATGTTATTCACTTGACTAAAGAGTCTTTCACATGCTGAATTGGAATGGGGTAAGTACAAAACATGTAACATAAAAGTAGGCAGAAGCTGAAACCTTTTCTGTCCATTTTCGTCCTTTAACTAATTTATCTGTAATTTTTTTTATCGCTAGAGTACAGCATACAGGCAGACGGCCCACCTGATGGAAAGCGGTTACCGTCGCCTATGGACGTTTGCAACACCAGAGGTGTCACCAACGCGCTGTTATGACACCCTTTTTAAAAAAACCCATGTCGAAGCGCTGTGGGAAAACCACGGCTGGGAGCTCATTCCAAGTCCCCACGGTGCGCAAGAGGAACGTTCTAGAGAACCGTTGCGTACAAGAGCGAAGCGGCTCAAGGAAGTGGGGATGAACGCCCAGCCGATGGCGTGGGGTGCGGTGGTAAAAAGAAGACGAAGGCACCATTCTAAACAGTTCCTCGGAACACTCTCCGTTATATAGTCGGTAGAATACGCAGAGAGACGCGAAGTCTCTCCGAAGGCCAAGCGTATCTAAGCCGTCTGTGAGTATGGGATCGTCGACAATGCGAACGGCTCGACGTTGGATACTGTCCAGGGGATTTAGCTGGTAAGCGGGTGCCCCGGCCCACAAGTGTGAGCAGTACTCCATATGCGGCCGCACCTGGGCTTTGTAAAGCACAAGGCGTTGCCGCGGAGTGAAGTACTGCTTGGACCGGTTTAGCACTCCCAGCTTCTTGGAGGCAAGTTTTGCCTTGCCTTCAAGGTGGCCCCTGAACTGTACATCGTTTGCAATGTCGACACCAAGGATCCCAATACTCTTCGAGGTGGTAAGGGGTGTTCCTTGGAACTGAAGCGCATGTACGAATGGGTTTTCTTGGCTGAGAATACGCAGACCTGTGTCTTTGTGGGATTGAATTGGACAAGGTTTTGTCTTCCCCACTCAGCGACTCTCTCTAAGGAGTTCTCTACATTAGACACAAGTCTAACCCGACTTTCCTCCACAAATGATCGAGGGACGTTTGCACGTCCAGAGTAATGCGCGTCGCCAGTGCTGTCATCCGCATAACAATGATGCTGTCAATGGACAACATATCATTGATATGCAAAATGAACAGCGTCGGCGACAGCACACAACCCTGGGGCACACCAGCATTGATGGGCTTGATGCTAGAGCAACAACCGTCGACAACGACTTGTATGCTGCGCCCATCAAGGAAGCTGGATAGCCAGGTGCAAAGTCCCTCGGGTATCCCGTAAGATGGTAGCTTCGATAGAAGAGCCCTTTGCCAGACCCGATCGAAGGCCTTAGCAATATCAAGGCTGACAGCCAGAGCTTCAGCCCAACTGTGGGTGAGGTACACCAGAAGATCCCCAGCGGAGCGACCATGGCGGAAGCCATATTGCCGGTCATTTAAAAGCTGGGAATCTTCAAGGTACCCTAAGAGCTGCACGTTGATAATTCGCTCCATCATCTTTGAAAGCAAAGAGGTAATTGCTATAGGCCTATAATTCGACGGGTCCGTTCGGTCACCCTTTTTGGGTATGGGGTGTACATGAGCGATCTTCCATGAAGCGGGGACACGACCACTGCGATAGGAGAGAGTAAAAAGCCGGGCAAGGACTGGAGACAGCTCAGCTGAACACGTCTGCAGCACAATTGCTGGTATGCCATCTGGACCCGATGACTTCTTGACGTCGAGGGAGCGGAGGGCACGCCGGACTGCTTTCTGAGTAAAGCGAATCTCCGGCATGCTGGACTCACACTCAGGGATCGTAGGTGGTGTTTCTCCCTCGTCGTCAAGAGTTGAATTGGCCGCAAAGATTTCGCCCAGAAGATCGGCTTTATCCTTGGCGGCGTGTGCCAGACGGTTGTCCGCTGTGCGCAGAGATGGAAGAGACGCGCGACAAAAGTTTCCTTCGACAGCTTTGGCGAGGGCCCAAAAAGCTCTACTCCCGGAGGGGTAGCTTGAAAGGCGCTCGCCAATTCTACCGATGTGGTCGAATTTTGCTCTCGCGAGCTGTTTTTTGAGGAACCTGGAGATAGCGTTGTAACTCTTTTTCAGGTTGGTAGTTCTTGGATCCTGACGAGCCCGCGCTGTGGTCCAGGACCGATAAGCCTGTTGCTTCAGCTTTACAGCCTCAGCACTAGGCTTGTCGAACCATGGTTTTCTCGTACCACCGATGGGTACTGTTGAGTTTGGAATAAAACATTCCATTCCCTGCAGCACCACATCAGCGATCCAGTTTGCGTATGCATCAGGATCTTCCGACGAGAAACACAACTGCCTCCATGGGTAGGATGCATAAAATTCACGCAGTCCATCCCAATCTGCTGACCTATATCGCCACACCTTCCGTCGCCCAGCGGGTTGAACCCGATCGGGAATGGGAAGGGGCACCAACGAAGATACCAGACAATGATCAGAAGTTCCTAATGGAGCACTGATCGAGATCTGGTAATTCTCCGGGTGTGTGGTCAACAAAAGGTCCAACAAAGAAGGCTCATGATCCACTCTATCCGGTATACGAGTAAACCCCGTGACCACTTGAGTAAATCCTTAGGCGAGAGCAAAATCATAGGCAGTAGTCCCTGGCAAATCAGTCCTCGGGGAACCCAACCACTCAGCGTGATGGGCATTAAAGTCCCCAAGGATGACTACCTCTGCTGAAGGGTACTGCCCAAAAACCTTGTCGGTAGCCTCTTGGACGTGTTCAAAAAAGCGAGCTGCGTCAGTCCTTGCGCATTCTCTACCATGGGACCGGTATAGGCACGCGTAAATCCGGGTGGAACCACCAATATCCACGCGTACCCACATGATGGATAGGTCCCTTCTTCAAGGCCGTGAAGACGGCGACAACAGATATCTTCCCGGACGTATACACATATCCCGGCTTTTGAAAGGAACAAGTGTTCCAGATTGTAGCCAGGGTAGTGAAGATATGATGTGTCGGCCGGAGAAGAAATCTGTGTCTCCGTCAGGAACAATAAGGCCGGCTTTGCCGTCTCAAGGTGGTGATGGACGGCATTAAGATTGGCGTGAATGCCTCTAATATTGCAAAAGTCCACCTTGAGTGTGGAGTCAAACCCGCTGTGGTACGCTTATTGTTCATTGTTCGGCTCATAAAGAATTAAATAAAAAGGGAAGTCAATGGAAGTTCTAAGGCGTCTAAATAAGAAGAAACAATAATAAATAATGTACTACTACCTCTTGCGAAATATCTAAACAATATACACTGTAATATACAATTGGAAATACTGTAGAAACTGACATGGTATTGATTTATTACCGTAGACCGTGTTTTAGCCAAAAATACCGCGCTTCTATGGTAATTACCGTGCATCTGGTAACACTGGGTAGGAAGGAATGGTATGGAAAAAATCTATTTGGTCTGAACATTACGCATATGCACATTATTTTATTTATATATTCATCAATTTTTTAATTAAACTGTATACCAATTAATTGCTCCTTCAGAATGTATAATTGTTTTTTTTTCACGATTAAAACCTCGCTGAAAGTTTAAGCGTATGGGGTATATTACACTGTCAATAATATCACGCGTTACTCGTTTTATTACGATAATACTGATGCATTATTGATGGTATCGCAGTATCATGATAATATCGCAGGTTATCCGAAAATGTAGAAATCCACGATACTAAGGGAGAGTGGCTTTAATATTGTTGACAGCGTAAGCGCATCGTGATATTTTCTGTTAGTACCCACTCGCAGTCATGGCGCAAGGAAGCAAGCAGCATAACAAATTGAACCCTAAGGACGCCGAATCTCAACAAAATTACGAACTTAAAATTTATTTAAAAGAGTTTATTCTTTTACACGAAACATGTTCGTCTCTATGGAACCCTAAAGTCAAAAATCATTAAGTTTTTCTCTCGGCGATATATTGTCTCATATGTGTATTTTTAACCGACTTTCAAAAGGAGGAGGTTCTCAACTTGGTCAGTATTTTTTTTATTTATGTACACCGATTACGTCGAGATTTATGATCTGATTTATGTGATTCTTCTTTAGTTTTATTTAACATAGTTTGGCTTAGTAGTTTTCATTTTATGAACATTTTTTATGCAAAAAAAATCCATTCCGTTCCATATGTACACCCATTACTCTGAGATTTATGATCCAATTTACGTGATTCCTTTTTAGTTTAATGTGGAATAGTTGCCATTTAGTCTCCTAAAAATTTGACATAGTTTGGCCCAGTTGTTTTCATTTTATGTTAAATTATAATACCTATGTTATTTTTATGTTTGGTAATATATACTATATATACTAATATACATCATCATCATCAGACTAATTAAATTAGTTAATTAAACAAAAACTGAGTAATTTCGAAGTCGAACAAACGTATTTTATGCACGAACAAACGAAAATAAATATTTACGAGTCATTATTGATGGAAAAGTATTAAAAATTGAAATAGGGGCTAACTTGAAGGTATATTTTTTTTATAAATAAATGAAGAACAAACAATTACTATCAGCGAACAATTAAGAACAAACGAATTAATAATTAATAGAAAAAAAATTGAAAAAATAAAAAAATAATTTTTGGGGGACCAACTTTAATGACCCAACTTTACTTATTGTATTTGATTCCGTTCTGAGTAAACGTCTTGTAACTGATCTTGGGCTTTGCATTTTTGTTCTCATATTTTTTAGATTACTGGCAAAATGTTAACAGAACGCGTAGCTATTTTAATAAAAAATGTTTGAAAAATCAAACAAAATGTCAACCAGAACCACCCTGCTTTACAACCATAGACTAAGTAATATTAATAATTACACTACAAGTATGTACTATAACGTATACCATACAATTCACTTAATGGCGGTGCTTGTGTTGTTTTCCTTACCTTGATAATAATTGGTCTAGAAGCAGGTAGAATGAGAGCTGTCTAAAATTAATCGTGTATGTATTGGTGGGTGGATCATAAAGTTGAGCAGGTGTGGGTAAATCGGACTAAGCATGCCGTTGTGGGGTGTCTCGCGTCTGCATAGTCGGCCCTATTGAATTATAGCGTGGATTGTGCCTGGGCGGCGAGGTTCCGACCGTGATGGGCGCTCAGCAGGCGAAGGAGCGCGGCACCGCGAGTGGTGCGTCCATGCGCTCAGCACGAGCCAAACCGCGGATGCCCAAGGACCCCCGCATGCTCGGCTCCAACATATTCACTGAACACAGCGGTGAGTCATATAACTAATGCCGGCGCAATAGCTTCATCTTCAGGTGATCCATACAAACATATTCCGTGTCAATAGAAAAGATGACAGGCTTCTGTCAAAATTTTAAATAATTCAAAATTATAGCCATAATAATACATTACTTTAATGGTTAAACTTTACAATAGTGGTCACCGAATTTTAAGTAGAGGGGAGGCGGAAGGGGTGGGCGGGAAAAGTACTTCTCCCTTCTGCAACCATCATGTCTAGGAGACATGTAGTGTTCCAAGACAGCAGTCAGCATATGTCACAACTGATTTGTAACCATAATTTAAATAGTTATCAATGAATAAATAGTAACCAGTGAGTTCTGGCACTAGCTGACCGCTGCCACGGCACTCTCGGCTTTGTACCGTTTGATCTAAAGACTAAAAACAACTTTCCTAGCCCAAATAACAGATCTAAGTGTGTATTATATGAGGCCTGTATACCCCTATGCTATGTATACCCCTAAACTTAATTTCATTTCGTCTCATGCCACTCTGTGCAAAAGTTCAGCCCCTTATAACTATTACATAGAATGTTTTACATCATTTACTTTTTAATATTTATTAAAAGGATTTGTTTTGAAGACATGACATCATATAAAAGTGTTAAAGCTGTAGATTGGTGCACTAAGTCTAAGTAACTTGATTTGCATGATTAATGTATTCTCTTGCTGCAAAATAATCTAAAAGTCTACTTAATATTTTTTAAGTTTTTGTGACTAGTACACATAATAAAACTAATCTAATACTCATTGACACTTGATATCTTTGTCTTCCATGTCTTCCATGATCATGATTACTGAAAAGTGACCAAAATTCGAATAATAAAAATCAAATAAAATACTGTGCTCTAAACTGTTAAAACAGTTTTGTTATATAAGTCCACTTACAATAATAAATCTTGGAATTCCAACCTAGATTGTAAATTTAAGATTCATCAATGAGGCAAAAAAACTTGTAACATCATAACCTAGGTCCTTTTATGATTGAATATACAGACAGATGGTGTATGTAACTCTTTTTACCATGTAAAGGTGATTTTTTACTTTGTTAAAAGTCACATACTCTGTCTGTTTGTATATCTGCTAACTCCTAAACTACAGAATGAATTTTAAAGCACTTTTCACTATCATTTAGATAATTTTTCAAGGAAGGTTTATATACACTTACACCAGGTTTTGCCCATGGCTGCACTCACAATATATAATACTAATTAAGTTCTTATGTTAGTGAAATAGAGTCACTTACCAGGGCTTGATCCATCCTCTGGGAAAAAACTATAATACTATACTATAATATAATTGTCGGTGAGGATTTCACATTTGGCACTTGCACTTTATAAATTTAATTGTTAGCCAATATAGAAATCCTCCAACGGTTCCAGAGTACCATATTAAAGTCAATAATAAAAGCACCCTGGTTTACAACCAATGCCGAAGCACACAAGTACTCTGCAGTTCCCACTATAAGGGAGGAGATTGCCAACACCTGCCTCCGATATAAGGAACGTCTAATGGTTCACCCAAATGAGCTTGCCCAGAAACTATTGCATAGCATCCCACAAAGGCGCCTAAAACGAGCGCACATTCTTGACCTGGATGCAAAATATAGCTCCAATTAAATTAAAGAAAGCAAATCATTGGATGTTGCTTTTTTACACATCATCATGACAACCAAATCATCTGCTTATGGCACAATCTTCCGATCACAGATAAAAGGACCAATAACAATTGTTAGCCATAAAAAATAACTTCCAGACACAATAAATTAGTAGACAAATACTCCAATCATATATTCAGCCAGTAACTTGTTTAATTGGATGATATTCTCAAACTGAGGAAATTGTGCTTGAGTAATAAGTAATATGCAAAAGACATTTCTGAAGCTGATCCCAGAAGACCAGAGAAAATAATGGAATGATTATTATCATTTATGAATTTTATCCCGTTGGAATAATGACTTAGGCCCTTTTGCATCAAGTGAACTAGATGGGCCAATGCTAAAACCACTGGAGCACAATCCTTATCCATCACATTAATATTCATGAAAACTGCAAAATGATTCCCTTAAATGTTTATTACCATTCTATTTTCATAGCATAAAAGAAGATTTTTAAGAGAGTGCTAAATTTCACCACTCACATTAGTGTCTAAGAAGATTGTAACATAGAATCTGGTAGATATATTAGGAGCGTAGTTTCAAAATCTGCTAAAATGAAAAGAAGTTCAAACATTATAGCAAGTTTTGAAACTATACCCCTGATATATGATAATCAGAACCCAAGAGTTCCTTCTTACCTATTATTATATCTATACTAATATTATAAACAGGTAAAGTTTATGGGTTTGTTTGTAGGAAGTGATCTCTTGAACTACTAAACCAATTTTGAATATTCTTTCAGCAGTCGAAACCTACATTATAATCTCTAATAATATTTATATTATAAATGTGAAAGTAACTGTCTGTTATCCTATCACAGAAAAACTACTGGACTGATTTGGCTGAAACTCTATATATGTATATTTAACACATGCTGAAAGTAGAGGAAATATCATGGTGAAACCTGCACATACAACAAAATAACCAATGTGTCACATTCACCAAACCAGCTTTGATAAGCATGACAAATCTATGGTCTATTTCCCTGAGAAATTGGAAGGCCTAAGTCTAGCAGTGCTACATTTATAGGCTGTTATTATATACTACTTGTACCTGCTACTTGTCTCTGTGACTTTTTTGCATATTTTTATATGCATTTAGTACAAACCTGCTATTTTGACATTATAAACAGACATTTTATTTATCCGTATAGATAATTCTATACTCTAGCTATGGGTTAAAGTCACAATTTTTATGATGGGACTCTAGTTTATAAACCACTGTGCTACTACTATGCTACTACATTTAGTGTGACTAACTGCAGAGTTGATTGAAATATTGCACTGCTTGGCATCTCATTTCAAGGAAACAAATGGTTACAGAGGCTTTGCTGCAAAGTCGTCCACTGCCGCATATCCCAGCACTGCCAGATGGCGACGCAGGTGTTGCCTCGGCTACTGCTGGCGTCCCGCCTACGCCTCAACCGCTGGATGCTGCTAACAGGTCAGGCTCCAAGTGACATCACATTATTATATATATACTCTTATATATATTTCAGAGCTAGATTTTTTTAAATTGTTGTCTTACCATCCCTCAGATGGACTTCCAAGGAGAACCTGCTCGCACATCATGATGAAGATGATCCACAGTTGTTTGTTGCTCTATATGATTTTCAAGCGGGAGGCGAGAACCAGCTTACACTAAAAAAAGGTAACTTTTACAGTGTATAGAATAAAATAGTGTAATAAAGAGTTATTAATGGTGTTATAATGTTAAGTATCAATGTGTGTATTTCGATTAGGCGAGCAGGTGCGGATAATGAGCTACAACAAGAGCGGCGAGTGGTGCGAGGCACACATGGTGGGCGGGGGTGGGGGCGTGAGTGGTGGAGTAGGGTGGGTGCCCAGCAACTACGTGACGCCGGTGAACTCTTTAGAGAAGCACTCCTGGTATCACGGTCCGATCTCACGCAATGCTGCCGAATACTTACTTTCGTCCGGTATCAATGGCAGCTTCCTGGTACGCGAGTCTGAGTCTAGCCCTGGCCAGCGGAGCATCTCGTTGCGGTACGAGGGTCGTGTATACCACTATCGTATCAATGAGGACTCAGATGGAAAGGTGACACATACTTGCTACCAAATTTTTTATTTTAAATTATAAACTAGAAAATGAACCGCAGAGAGCTTTAGTGTCTCTTGCAGTCGCAATCAGACCAGAATCAAATAACAGAAAGATTATTTCCACTTCAGTTCATGCAGAATAATAGATGAGTTCTTGGTGGGAGATTCCAGTGGTACATTTTGCTGTGTAGATTTAACTAAACATTTTAATGGTTTAATATTTATAAATAAACAAGAGTAGTAAATTTGAACACTTTAAAAAATATTGTCAGAATGACATCTAATGCATTGGTGTAGGTGTACGTGACATCTGAGAGCAAGTTCGGCACCCTGGCGGAGCTAGTACACCATCACTCGGTAGCAGGTGATGGGCTCATCACCCAGCTATTGTACCCGGCGCCAAAGCGCACCAAACCCACAGTATTCCCACTGGCGCCTCCGGATCACTGGGAGATCGATCGCACCGACATTGTCATGAAGCACAAGCTTGGTGGTGGACAGTATGGAGATGTGTACGAGGCAGCTTGGAAACGCGGCAATAATACAGTGAGTACACATTACCTACAGTGTAGTTATCTTTATATTACATACCAACATAAGCTGACTAGGTCTTACTGTGGCTTAATCTCTTTGTAGTTGAAAGTACACAATCTACCTCTCTATACAGCTTGTCGACTTAAGAATTAGACTTTTGTCTTAACACAGTTACATCTTAATATATCCTACTTGTTTAGACCTGAATTAATAAGTAAAAAAATATTTTCTATCTCATGGATCAATAGCTTATTTCTGTCAGGTAGACTGAACACACAATTTATGTAATGATAAGTGTGAAATGACCACCAACAAGGCTGTCACTTCACACTAATTATCACTGTTTTGCTTTTCAAAAAATACTAAGGGAATGTCGTGTTTCGCGGTCTTGTGTCTCGGTCGTGTCCAAACACTATATATTTTTATTAACCGACTTCGAAAAAAGGAGGAGGTTCTCGATTAGTCGGTTTTTTTTTGTTGCTTTTTTTATGTATGTTCGCCGATTACTCCGTGATTTATGATCCGATTTACGTGATTCTTTTTTTGTTCGACGCGGAATAGCTTCCAATTGGGCCCCTAAAAGTTTTACATAGTTTGGCCCAGTAGTTTTCATTTTATGAACATTTTTCATGGAAATAATTTTCACTCCGTTCCATATGTACACCGATTACTCTGAGATTTATGATTCGATTTACGTGATTCTTTTTTTGTTCGACGCGGAATAGCTGCCATGTGGTTCCCTAAAAATTTTACATAGTTTGGCCCAGTAGTTTTCATTTTACGATCAGTTTTTTGTTCCCGGTTCTTGGGACCTATATTTTTTAAGAAGCGCGGCACCATTCGTTAGTCCTCCCATACATAGCTAGACACTAAAACGTAACAAATAAAATTTAAAAACTTCGTTTAATAAAACCGACTTCAAAAACTAAAAAACTAAAATGTATAAAATAACTTATTTCTAAAGCTATTATTATTAATATATATTATCTAAAACATCTTGAAGTCGGTGTAAAGTAAAACATAAAAATTACTATATTTTGAAAATTACTAAGAACCGACTTTAAGATGTTTTAGATAATATATATTAATAATAATAGCTTTAGAAATAAGTTATTTTATACATTTTAGTTTTTTAGTTTTTCACACAAATGGTTGTGAAAAAGTTATATTTAATTCTAATAATAAATATCTTATAAATAAAAATCAATGTTTGTATGTTTGTCCTCAATGTGGTCCTAAACTATTGATCAGATTGTGATGAAACTTTGGTAGGGTGTTCTGAGAACGCCTGAAAAGTTTTTTGGCTCCAAAATCTATATAAATAAAAATCAATGTTTGTATATTTGTCCAATATGCCTTCCTAAATCATTAATCAGATTGTGATGAAACTTTGGTAGGATGTTTAAGGGCGCTCGCTAGCCAGAACAGACAGAATAATTTTATCTATATAGCCAAATATATAGATAAAATTCTTCTGTTTGTGAGTATGTAACTGAACTCTTCCTAAAGGATTAGACCGATTTTGATGAATTTTTGTGTTTGTTCAAGTGGATTCGATAATGGTTTATATTAACAATTGGTCCCAGTAGAAGCGTAGATAGGGTGGGGCAAGTAGGGCACTAGACCTGGACACGGGTTGTCTATTGAAAAGAGAGAGCGCAAAATCGCCGATTATACAATTCATACTCTTGTATTTAATTCATGATTTCATATCCAACAAGCACGTACGCGATTCCCGAGCTTTGCAAACAACTGGGTCCCTGTAGTTTGGAGTTGCAATCGGGTTCCAGGGTTTAGGAGAAATTGTTTTTGTTTGTGTCTTGGGGTGGTTCAGATTCAAACATGGATCCGATAAATAATGATATTTATATAATTTTTTTCTGTATGTGTGCTCCATGCCGCTGCACCGATTTTGAAGAAATTTATTTTGTGTCTGAGTGGTCTTGGGACGGGTTAGATTCACAATTGGACCCGGTAAATGACGCCGTAATCGGTTCTAGATTTTTAATTTGTAAGGACAGAACAACATCTGCCGGGTACAGCTAGTTATATATTATAAGTATTTCAATGAAAGTATAATAAAAATGACGACGTGATATGATACTTCAAGCTTGGCTCATTTGCCTACAATTGCAGGGCCTTATATGGCACTGACTAATTGTAATCCCTAATGGCGCGGCTTCGTCTGGGCTAATGTTACAGATATAGTCTTTTTCACGCAGATAATGCGGGTTCTATTGCGTTATTTAAGATGCGACGTTGTTAATGTTGTTAAATATTGACAGATAATGTACATATATACATACCAATGTGGCTATAGCCATATTTTTTAACTATTTTTTATTTTGCTTATTTATTTCAATCACTATTTTATATCCTTTACTATAATATAATAAGCAGTGGTAATATTGTTACTTGCGAGTGGCGGGATACATACTGGTATTGGAAGGAAACACCAGTTTTTTTTTACACAACGGTAATTGATGGCGTCTGTGGTTGAGCGGGCTAAGCCTTTGCCGGCCTACCTCACTGTAACGCAGAGGCTCCGGGTTCGATTCCTGGTATGGTAAAGTTTGGAAACAAATTTTCTCCGTTATTTACTTTTACTTATGGTCCGATGTCATGGTCAGAGGAAGTTGTCCGTTGTGTATTGCTCGTAACATAGCGTAACTTGCTTAATTTGATTACTATTATTACCGAAGTCTGACTTGCATGGATAATCTTTCACATACAACTCTGTACTGTCGCAGCACAACCCCTCGATACCGTCGCAGATGTTGAGATTGTTGCACTCGCTTCTGAACTTGGTTCTGTAGCTCGTCTCAAGATCTCCTGTTTAGCTCTTCAACGCTCACTGTCTACATTAGTCTCTTCTCTTTCTAATTCATCTGCGTCCTTTTATAACTCTCTTTTAGTTTTTGTGTCTTCTCTATCACCAAGTAAACAGGAGAAGTTGAGATCAGTGTTCCTTTCTGATTAGCTGAATACTAAACTTCACACAAACATTAAAAGGGGGCGAAAATATCCATATTATTGGGTGATTTTTATCAGGCTACAACTTGAAAAAAAATTGCCATATAGCAAATTGTAGCTTCACCTGTCTAGTTATTGAAATGAAATGAAATGAAATTGAAATGAAATGAAATTTATTTACATACATAATGAGTACATGGAACATAAAATAATTAAACAATACGATGACAATTCTGTAGGAGCGTCCAAAGTTAGCTTTTTGGATCTAGACTTCATCATTTTTGCCAAAATTTGTTTCGAGTAATCTTGTGAAAACCGTCAACAAAAAAACGTTTATATTTGTTTTTCTTTTTAACCGACTTCGAAAAAAGGAGGACGTTCTCAATTCGTCGGGATCTTTTTTTTTGTTGCTTTTTTATGTATGTTCGCCGATTACTCCGTGATTTATGATCCGATTACGTGATTTTTTTTGTTCGACGCGGAATAGCTTCCAATTGGTCCCCTAAAAATTGTACATAGTTTGGCCCAGTAGTTTTCATTTTATGAACTTATTTTATCGCTGTAATTAGTGTCGAACGAATTAATCCTTGTTTTATGGCCGTCGAAGCTGGCAGGTGTTCAAGATTAACTCGGCGAACGCGATCCTTTGTTCTATTATACAATTGAGTATAAAACAATGCCCGACCGGAGGGGTGAGGCAGTCATTCGATGACTACGATGCGAGTAAGACGTGTATGTAGTAATTTCGATTCGATTCGATTAAATTCGATTAGCGACATAGTGACGGACTTTGCGCCTGTTGAATTACATTGAATCGTGCAGCTGGTTGAATCCAGTTTTATTTTGTACTTGTTTATACGTGTTTGTACAGTTCTAATAAACTCTATAGTAATTCCAACGGCATTTATTTCAATTCGAGTCCTGTAGTTCGTAACAATATTAAAAATACGGGTCTTCGTAACTTTTTAGTTTAACATAAGTATTTAGTGAGGTTAGAGAGTATTCTTTTTAACCAGGGGCAGTTCCATTTTATTCTGTATGACATTTTGGTCTTCCATAAGCTTTTTTCGGCTATCAGAAGCATATATTTTTACTGTCTTAGGCGTTTCACATTCACACATTCTCGTCGGAACAACACACCAGTAAAGTACATAAGAACCATATCTATATTCTCATTTCTCGCGTTTATCCTGCATTGTCGCGAGAATATATATAATAGCTAGGGCCCTACTTTATCTGTGCAGAAACGGAGAAATAATACAATTTCCTGCGGCCAGGCAGCCTGTCGTAAGAGGGGACAAAACAACCTACAGCCAGGTGGCAGGGCATTTGCCCGACTGGATGGCTACCACCCCTGGTCTAAAGTATGTCGCCATAACAACCTTGAGTTGTGTTCCGGCATTAGCGACCAGGTTCCAGTCTCTCTTAAGAGAGTAGCAGCGCATTTGTAGCACCTTTGTTGTTGCACATGTCCATAGGCGATGGTAACCGCTTTCCATCAAGTGGGCCGTCTGCCTGTCTGCTGAACTCCTGCAATAAAAAAAAACCTTTAACGCTTTTTAAACGTAAAAAAGACTGATTACGATCGACTGATTATTATTTGTCATTTGTCCTGTCAGAACTATATTCTTCTCTATTTGTGTATCTAGCCCGTGAAAACTTTCCTATTTTATTCAAATTTCTTTGTGGTACAAGAATGTACATAGATAGACTATAGAGGTCTTCTACTCTGATTATGTCGAACTGGTATACTTGCGCTGTCTATTTCCTTGACCACTTTCCTACACGCTGCCTTGAAAGTGAACATCATGTTGACGTTGATATTTTTTTATAAGCTTTTTTGCCATAGTCTTACCTCTGAAGAAGTGGCAACATCATACAATAGAAGCATATTAGTTAAAAAAATATTTTAGAAGCGTTTCTGAATACAGTTTTTTATCGAACGTTTGATAGGCTTAAAAACATTTTAACTGATGAGGGTTTATACATTTTGTCAAAAAAGTATAGAGAATGGATGATTTGTTACTTTTTTGTTACATTGGCACAACTGTTTACCATTTTGGCGCGGAGTTTGGGTTGCATCGGTCATTTAGATTAAATTCTGTGCAGTTTTTAGTTTGATCATTTCTAGTATGTATTACAAATATCCTAATGGACAAAAATATTGACCAGATTTTGTCTTAAATTTTCCATCGCCAATGGAATTTCGTGTTCGGAGACACTGAAAATGTTACAGAATGCTTACAGTGAATCGACTTTATCAAAAACACATGCTTATGAAAGGTACAAAGCTTTCAAAAGCGATCGAGATATGTGGAAGATTTGCTTCGCTCTGGTAGGCCATCAACGTCTTCAACTGATGTTAACATCGCATCATCGAATAAAATATAAATTACTTAACATGTATTTTTATTTGCTTGTATTCATAGACAAAACTTAATGAAATGGCAGCAACATATGAGGTTCATACAACACACACACACACATATATATATATATATATATATATATATATATATATATATATATATATATATATATAATGGATAAGACGGGTAATGTTACTACTACCAATTTCGCATGTTAAATAATGCTAGTCCCTTAGCTATATCTGCGTAAAACGACCTATATCTGTAACACTATTGCAGATGAAGCCGCACCTTTAAGAATGTAGTTCAGCGGAAATATAAAATGTAAAAGTAGCTTTTCAAGACTGAATGACTATTATTACAAATGTAACGCAAATAATGTTTATAAGGGCGATGAAATACAACCTGTTCTATAAACGAGGGGCAATACGAATGTAGACACGGTTGCAGTAAATTCTAACATTATTTACGTATAAACTATAAACAAACCGGCGTTAAAATAACACCCTATCATGTTACTTTTAAAAGAGTATTATAGCAATAATTTTAATTATTGTCTAAACAATAATTATTACTCTACTAGAATTTTCATTTCGATGAAATGAGAGAAGTGGATGAAATTGTAGAAGGGGTAGAAATTGATAAAATAGTAGGAATGATGGAAATGGTAGAATAAGTAGACAGATAGAAATGGATGAAAGGGTAAAATTGGTAAAAAGAGAGTAAATGAATGAAACTGTAGAAAGCGTAGAAATATTGAAAAGGGCAGAAATGGATGAAAGGGTAGAAATGGTAAAAAGTTTAGAAATTGATGAAATGGTGGAAATCGGCCCAGCCGTTTCAGAGATCAGCCGGAACATCCAGATGGACAAAAAAATATTAAAAATATTTTTATGAGTACCGTATATACTTTCTTATGCATTAGTAAATGCTTGTTATAAACAGACACTTCAATTTTATTTCTCTGTGTAGATAGAAATTTCTAAACTAAAATCTGCACTGCTTTTTGTCCTGCAGACACCGCGGGAATATCAAGGGAAGCGTGGACGAAACCGCGGGATATCCTTATATGTACATATACAAGAATGGATCTTTAAATAACACAGAATCATTTTGATTTAAAAATACCATGATATAAATTATTTCAAATTGTTTAAATAATAATAATTAATCAATGCGTTATTTGACTCATTTTACTTGTACCAGCTTTGTACGCTCTTATACAATCTATAAGGCCTTGCCGGGTTTGGTAAAAAATATCTCGATGGATTGGACTGTCCCTATACCCTTATTCGATAAACAGTCGCCTTATTCAAGCTTTTATCTTTGTGACAGGTTGCGGTGAAAACTCTTAAGGATGATACAATGGCGCTAAAGGACTTCTTGGAAGAGGCCGCCATAATGAAGGAAATGCGTCACCCAAACCTGGTGCAACTGTTGGGCGTGTGCACGCGAGAGCCGCCCTTCTACATTATTACAGAATTCATGTCGCGCGGCAATTTACTGGAGTACCTACGCGCGGGTGCGCGCGACGCCACCCCCGGCGCGGTGGTTCTCATGTACATGGCGACGCAGATCGCCGCTGGGATGAGCTACCTCGAGAGCCGCTCCTTTATCCACCGCGATCTGGCGGCGCGCAACTGCCTTGTCGGCGAGAACCACCTCGTGAAGGTGGCCGACTTCGGGCTCGCGCGGCTTATGCGCGATGACACGTACACCGCGCATGCCGGCGCCAAGTTCCCCATCAAGTGGACCGCGCCCGAGGGGCTCGCCTACAACACGTTCTCCACCAAGTCGGACGTGTGGGCCTTCGGCATACTCCTGTGGGAGATAGCCACGTACGGCATGAGCCCCTACCCGGGTGTAGACCTCGCCGACGTCTACCATATGCTAGAAAAGGTAACATCATTATATTATTAATGCCGCTACGTGCGAATTTGTTTACAAACTTGCGTTGAGTGTTTATAATCATTTCACTCCTTATAATATAGCAATTGCGAATGCAAGTATTTTTTATTGTTTTTGAAGAATAAATGTCACTTTGGTTTCAAAAGTTTAATGTAGTAACAGCTGAAAAATAAAAATATAAAATTTTTCGGCTCCACAGGGCGCTCGTGTTCGCATCTAAACACAAGTACGAATTATAGCATATTATAAAATTGCATTTAGGGCAAAGGTAGCCTTTACCGCTGCGACGCATGTTTACAGTGTGGTTACGCAAGACATGCCGAAGCGGGTGGGCGATAAGCGTGCGCGCATAACGAAACAACACACCTAGAACTCACTGCTTGTTTACAATCATCAACATTGAACTGTAACAATGCTATTGGAACACTTCTAAATATCGTTTTGAATGTTTGTTTCTTGATTGCGCAACGTGTGTGTAGATTTCGGGCTGGGGCGGGACTAGCAGTGCGATGCGTCCGTGCAGAGGTGCTTCTTGCAGAGAGTACACTGGGGCCTGCTGACCGCGATGCGGGAGAAAATCTCTGACGCGGAGAGCTCCTTACTCAGCTTGCTGCACATAGTGTATGATACTGTTTTCTTGGAGAAGTCCTTAGCGGGTACGCAGGTGCGAGCACGCACTGGTCCAATCTCCTGGCCCGTTTCCACTAGAACAAATGAGACAAAATTTCAGTATCACACTCATTGTGGAGTATGTAGAGTAATAGGGTAGCGGGGATGCTAAGGAGTTTACCTAGTTTTGCAGACTCGGAGGTTATGACGATGCAGAGAAATGCCATTCCCGGAATGTAGCAGTCAATGTTCGGAACCTAGAAAACGGAGTTCAATTGTTAATATTTTCAATACGGATTACAAGTATTATTAATATAATTGTTTTTTTCAAATTATAATCTAACCCTTAATTGCCTTTCCTCTTTTACTTCGGATTTAATTCAGCTAAATAATATTCAGATGGTTTCAGGTCATTTTAATAGGAATTAAGTGATTAACCGCTTTCCATCCAGTGGGCCTTCTGCCTGTCTACTGAACTCATGCAATAATAAAAAGGTGTATTTAGTTATGCAAGATTTTTTTATTATTCTTTATTAATCACGTATCTGAGCTGTAAGAACTACTTACTGTAATGTTGGCGTAGTCTGGGTGGTCCGGATCCCAGCAACCGGGGTGGTCAAATGACAGGCAGTTGTAGCACTGAATCCCTTTGGCAGTCGGCGAGACGAACTTTTTCGGTTTAGCCTTCTTGTGTTTGCCTGCATAATACACAAACATATGTGTTCTTATTCAGCGCCGTTATACGAGATGGTTAACTATATCCAATATAAATGTGAAATTGCGTTATGTCTAAACTCACCGACTACGGTGACTATGAGCCCAATAAGGAAGCAGACGAACGTATGTCTGAGTACCAGCATGCTGTAGTGTGGTGCAGAGTAGAGTGATATATGGTGACGGGACAAGACTGAATGCCGGTCGGAGCTTGTACGCGGCTCATATAGAGCGAGCAGTGTGATTCCGCCCCACCGCACCGCAGCCCGCTGCTAATGACGCACCACAATCACATAGTCTACAGGTTGATTAAAAAACTGAAATTTTTCTTATTAATTCTAAAACTATTTTTGGCATAAAATTATAATAAGACTATCAACTGATTATTATTTTAAGCTTACTTAACACAGAGACTGACTAATATAAAAATCAGGGGTCTAGAATCAAAAATGGTTACGTCCACAGTGACGAAATTTTTAGGAAAAGATAAACATCAATATTTGTTTACAGTATTTACCAGATTTGTTTCTGTAGTAAATTTTCAATTGGAAATAATAATGGACTTTACCTGAATTGGTACAATATGATTTTTCAGGTTAAATACAGACACGGAAAAGATTGTGTTGCTATTTGAATGTCACATTTGAAATTTTGTGGACTTTGCCATTTTTGTTTCTATACGCCTGAAATGTAACATTAAAACTTTTCTTTAAAAATCGATATATAGATTTTAATAAGCTCACGACCTTAATAAACAACTTGCACCGTTCCGACATTCCTTAAGATGTCAGAACCTTATCCTCAGAAAATTAAAAAACAGAAACTTAAATAATTAGAAATAGTTATAAAGCGACAGATGTGCCAATTTAGGATGAATATGTACCTTATGTAATTAGTTATTTAAATGGAATTGAATTCTATATTAAATAAAAATACCTTGGGCCGTACTAATAAGGCTTTGAGCCTGCTATTTCATATCTAGTGATAATTAAAATGGATGCTTCCTACCAGTGAGACAGTTTGTTTAATTTTCTTTGTGTATATAATGGCAATGCAGTGGTTTCAATTCGGATAATAATTAAGGCGAATGAGCTGCACCTGCGCAATATAGCCCTAGTGAATACGAGCTACGCGATAATTTATGTATAAGTTACTCACTGCGAATATTGTTCCTGTATTGCTTGTTGTATACTCTGTTTTATAATATGTAATATACTTCTCACAAATGTCATTCAAAACAAAATCATATTTGTGTGTATACTTATTGTTTCTCAGACATTGTTATTATAATATATAGATTATCTCTGTTCTTGAATAGCTGCTTTTTTAAAACACACTTATTACATCAGCACCTATTGCTCTGAGTAGGTAGTCAAAACAAGCCCTATTAATAAACGGTGAATACGCGAGCAACATTATTGTTGGATATTAGAGACGCCATCATATTTGGTTCAATATTTTCATCACTATGAAACTAGATAGCCTCCACCTAAATTTGCCACATTGTTTGCTGTAAATTTAAACTTACTAATAAAAATAGGTGTCATATGACACAAAACATCAAAATAAATTATATTATTTCATTCTAGAGGATTAATTCGGACAAATTAAATGCCAGGCTATTAAATGTCATTTAAGCCAGGTGGTAGGGTTTTTGTCTGTGTAGATGGCTACTGCTACTGGTTTGGAGTATGTCACCATAACAACCTTGAGTTGTGTTTCGGCATTAGTGGCCAGGTTCCAGTCTCTCTTTAGAGCGTGGCAGCCCCTCTGGTGTTACAAATGTCTGCTGAACATAAGGAAATTAAAAGTACTATAATGGTATATATATGTTAGTGATCACGCTGTGTTCTTATATGACTTAGCGAGATGACAATACTGTGTGTCAGTGATTTAGATACGCGTTGTTTGTGTACACAATGGTAGCATGTTGATTAAATATGTTTACATTTACGTTACTGGTGATGATGGGCGTGTGTATTTGCTTGTAGGGCACACGCATGGAGTGCCCTCCTGGGTGCCCGGCTGCCGTCTATGAGTTGATGCGCGGCTGCTGGCAATGGGCTCCGCAGGACAGGCCCACGTTCCACGAGATCCATCATGCGCTCGAGCACATGTTCCTGGACAATTCCATTACAGAGGGTGAATATTCTTTAATCCAATAATATGGTAGTTAGACCGTCAAATGAATTGATACACTCTTTGGCTGGTTCCTATATCTCACTATTCATTTGATTGTCTTACCATCGGTTGAATTTTGACAATACTTGTATGGAGCTTATATCAAATTATAATGTATACTAAAGCAATTGAACGAATGGCAAAGTGTAGGAATCGGCCATTTATCATGTTTAATGAGAACAAAAAGTACTGGGCTATTGGAACTAGGGTTCTAGTTTATGGGGACTATGGCGTCTGCCCGTTGCAATGTTTGGGGAATATGAGAAAAATGGGCAGACAGTGATCCGGCACTTACTGCATGGGCCCCTAAAGATGTCGTACAGGATTGGCGAGGGGCAACTTGGGTGTGAGTGACTAAGGGGTGTCAAGAAGTGGGCTGCAGGTTCACCGAAGCTACTTCCGACGATAACGTCGGAATGGCATAAGCCATTTTTCACTTCCACCCTGGGAGCTCCTCTCTAGCGATCTCCACTCCGTGCCGGCTGGCTAAGGCAAGCACGGAGGCGGGTACGAGGTGAGGATTCGCCTTAAAGCCCCCTGCGGTTGTATTTATATATATATATATATATATATATATATATATATATATATTAGAATATTTTGAAAATAAATTTATTGTCCGTTTTATTTTTCGTTTGCAAAACCAAAAATGTGTTAAACGTTTATGCTGTTGTATTCACGAAAACGACCAGTGAAAGTGATTACATAAACAGGTAAATATTGAGACTTGGATTATTATTATTAAACTCTGTGCGTGCCCTACTCGGACATGGTCACTTGTTTACTTTTTAATAAAGCTGATTACATGTTAGTTTCGTAGTTAACTTATAAATATGCCCTTAAAATTGATTGTATAGACATCTGCTTAATCAAGAACTTATCACTTAACTCGTAAGTTACTGTCCAAATGATGTAAATAAAATTGCATTATTCTTTCTTTATACACTCGTGTCTAATTCAATGTTTTTACTTTAATTTTGTTCTAAATGTATGCGATTTGGTCGTGGTGAGTATTCTATGTTTACCAACATTGTCACGTCATACTTATTTACATGTCTCATGAATGGTTTCACTTTTGAATTCATCTAGGGTAAAATCGGTCCTTACTATACATAATGTTTTTTCTCTGCAATCTAACTTTCATTGTCATAATAATATATGAAATAATAATGAAAAATAATAACGTAATATTGTTACATACTGTTACAATTATCACTTGCTGATGTGGTGAAAGGTAATATTGCGATAGCCGATGAGTCAAATGTGTAAAGCTATTTTGTATAAGCTGATTAAACTGTTGGTTAAAACTAAAAGAAATGGTTAAGTGCGTGCCCCAGTGGGATGTTTAGGGGCTGTTATTATAAACCACATTTCAAATATTTCAGAAGTGGAGAAGCAATTGCAAGAGGGTAGCGCGTCGTGCTCCGGTAGTGGCGGCACACCACAAATGGCGCTGAAGAAGGGCGGTGGTGGAAGTGGTGCCGCTGTGCAGATGCGCCGCCCCACCAACAGGCGCGGCAAACAAGCGCCCACGCCCCCGAAGAGGACCAGGTACAAATAAATTGATAGGGTTGTGGACACATGCTATCTGTAATATTAGATAGATAGAAGACAGAAGATACTTTATTGTTCACCACATACACATAAAGTAAATCAATAAAGTCATTTCGTGTCAAGGCAGGAACAAACGACGGTCTATCGCTTTAGAGCGATCTGTTCCAGATAACCCGGACTGTGGATTGTGTGAAAGGAATCAAGAGTGTATGACGGTGTATAATATTATAAAAGTCTAAACATACCGTGTCTGTCATTGAAGCTATTAAACAAACAACTAAAATATTCTACTATATAACCGACGAAGAACACGATGCAATATTTTTTATTTCTTGTCTGTTTGTTCGAAATTCAAGTAAGAACTACCGGGCCGATTTCGATGCGATTTTCGCTGGTAGACAGCTAATTCTAAACTGGCTTCTACATGATACAATTTTACGCCCAATGTGACTAGATCGACAAGCGAAATGTGTAGTGTGCATATAAAGATGAAATCCAAGGTCCATGTCCAAACAAATCGTGCGGTATGCACGCTAGTTAGCCAATTTTTGACCTAGTCATCAGTGTCAGCCAGAATACCCGGCGCGGCAAAAACCCGCCGGCTGTGCCGCCGGCATAGTGTGTTTGAAACTTAAACTTAAGGCTGAAATGTTTTGTAAGTTTATATAAGTATCTCTGTCTGTCTGCTCGAATATTGAAACCCATTTTATTGTCTTATAAAACATCGTCAAATGGCCTCGTAGCGTTATGACATACTTTTACCAGTACAAATGATGTCGTAATTTTGTACTTGTAAAAGGACTCAAAAATATTCACTGTGTTCACTGTGACATACTTATCATTATGTACAGATTGCAGCACCAATAATCCCTATCAAAGGTTGTCTGGAAGAGGTTTCTTATTAGCATAAAACTGCCGTTATCTATTTTTGTCTGTTTGTCTATATTTTGATGTAGAAGAACTTCAAGATGTTTTAGATAATATATATTAATAATAATAGCTTTAGAAATAAGTGATTGTATTCATTTTAGTTTATTAGTTTTTGAAGTCGGTTTTTTTAAACGAAGTTTTTATTTTTTATTTGTTACTTTTTAGTGTCTAGCTATGTATAGGTGGACCTACGAATGGTGCCGCGCTTCTTAAAAAATATAGGTGCCAAGAAACGGGAACAAAAACATGTTCGTAAAATAAAAACTACTGGGCCAAACTATGTCAAATTTTTAGGGGACCACATGGCAGCTATTCCGCGTCGTACAAAAAAAGAATCACGTAAATCGAATCATAAATCTCAGAGTAATCGGTGTACATATGGAACGAAAGGGAAATTTTGTTCATAAAATGAAAACTACTGGGCCAAACTGTAAAATTTTTAGGGGACCAATTGGAAGCTATTCCACGTCGAACAAAAAAAGAATCACGTAAATCGGTTAAAAAGGTACATTCATTATTACCTTAGTTTAGTTTATTAATCTAAGTAGTGACTAAAATTATTTCCCGACTCACATAAACCAGTGATCTTGAAGTCACAAGTGAATAGGTATCTATGTAAACGTGTTCCATGCTAGATCAAATCATCACTTAATATAAGCCCCCTAGATAAGTGTCATCAGTGTCAATAGAATGAAAATTATGTGCATGCCATAATACTTAGCTTAACAATATGTCATTCCCATATATTATCTATTCCATTCCTTTAACATTAATGTTATTTGTCTAGGGGGTCAATAGATGAAATCTATTATAGTATTTTTAACGTAATATGATAAGATAGTATTTTAAAACCTGTTTTTTATGTATTTAGTTTTCAGTTATTTACTTGTTTAATGATCGAAAATTACAGCTACTAGTTATGGTTAAATGCTTATGATTATTATCAGACGGCCATTTACACATTTTCTTGATTAATACCAGTGTTGATAAGTACCAAATGCACATAGAGTATACTATAAAACTAGTTCGGAAGAATTTATAGTTTAGACATCGCTTTAGTTGCATTTTTTAGTGTCATGCCTTCTGCTGCACCTGGGATAATGTTAGTATTAATGGCTGCATCACGAAGATGTAGTCAAGGGTTTAATGTGTTACTTGAGATGAGACATTGTTAATCACATTGATATTGACATATAATTCGTGTGGCGAATTCTTAACGCTTTATTTTTTAACGCCAAGTAGCATTTGCTCAGTCACTAACACTAATGCAAATGGAACAGGGCCATTAGAGTAGGTAAATATTATTTTTATCTGCTTTAGTAATTGACGGAGAGTTTGTATATTTTACAGCCTTTTGTCGTCATGTAGCTCGTTCCGTGAGTCGCAGTACGCAGCCGAAGAACATGGCACTCATCACGTGCAACACGACGACGCCTTGGGTTCGCTCAATGGTAAAGATTTTATTTTTAAATTATATACTTAGGTATGTTATATTATTATAGTCTAGAATAGTCTGCAGGTAAGGGGTATATGACAGCGGGTGCGAAGTGTGCGGATGTTAAGGAAGCTTACGGCTGGGTCCGGGCTTGTAACATTTCATCAAACATGACTCCATGACATATCCACAGATTTGTTAAATTTAATGTGGAGATATGTATGACACGGCAAAACACTTTCGGAATTCATTCCGGTTTCGGTAGGTTTATATGCCTTGGGTCTTACAATATTTCCTTAGTACGATATATTTCTGTAAGTTACAAAACATTTTCTTGATTCCGCGGCAGTTTTAATAAAGACAGTAATAAACAAAATAATGTTCCACCTGCACAAGGCAAATGAGCGAATAAGGAAGCGAGCGAGTGATGACAAGGGAAGGGGTAGCGTGCGGATGCACTTCGCGTCACTATCCCGTGACCCTAGCATCAGCATATATACCGCGTTACAGAAATACAAGTGTGGACGTATCCTAGCTACGTTGATAATAGCGAAAATCCTTTGTAAACACCACACTTTGATTCGAGTATTATTAATGCTTAACAGTACAGAGATCAGAAGTTTGGGTCGTATTGTAATATTATATCGTGACAGCTATTCAGATGACAAATAACGTCCATATTACCAGCACTGACAAGCGCTATTGACACAGTCATGGCGTCTCGTTCGATAAAATGTTACAAGTCTGGACCCAGCCTAACAGGAGTGTCAATTCGATATTTGACACATAAAAAAATATCTAAAACAGTGTTCGTACAAAAGAGTGTGTTTAAAGTATTGAAAGTTGATGTGTTTCTTTTATGGCCTTGGGCTTGCATGTCTTCAAAATTTCTATTCTTGAATTCGAATACTATGTTGTGTTTCATTCATAACTATGGATACAAGATATAAGTTATCGCTGAAATAAACAGCTGCCCTGAAAGTCTGATTGCAGAAGAAGATGTAAATATAAAATGAATAAACATTTGTCAATTTGTTGTATGTATGTACATATCACTGAATACTGTGATGTGTGTTCGCTTCCGCTATTTTAAGCCTGATATTGTCATTCAGTGTCTTTGTATGGCTTACGTGGTGGCAAATCAGCTGTTACCATTTGAAGTATTCTACACCGGGTATCCCAAAACTATGCCACATGAAGAAAAAGTACTTTAAATATTATAGATTGAAATTTATGCTCAATGGTAACGTTCATTTTTTTTTTTATAAGTAAAACTGCATTCAAAAGTTTAAAAAGTTAACGTTGCTCAAATCATCTCCGAGATGAGATCGAACTAATCAAATGTAAAAAGTAAGTATATTTTTATGATGCCGAATGAAGTGATGCTTAATTCCTTATAAAAATAAAGAATGTCTCTATTAAGCAAACTGTCCTATCTATATTATTTAAAATACTTCTCCTATTATGTTAATGTATAGCTGTAAAAGCCGTTAGTTAGTTAATAAATGTAGTAAGATGGTAAATTGTTGATATATTGTCAACAGGGCAAAATTTTAAAGAATTGGGAATGCAGGCTGTTCTTCCTCGCCTTTTCTATTCTTTAAATGAAAAGAAACTTGCCAGGGGCTTGTTCTTGTTAGTTGTTCAGTGAGCGAAGGGAACGTGTCGCGGGTTTGCCAGTACCGATTTTAACCATAATATAGAGATTATTTTAAAAAAAGGTACCAACGCATCCAGTTTTAGCGCCATGACGGCCAAAAAGTCTTATTAATATTTTGGGTCTCCACATAAGTTTTAGAATTTGTTGATAATATAAAAAAAGCATTAAGTCACATTAAAAATAACATTGCAAGTTCAACATGCACCCCATTAATCGCCACATTGTCATCTGCTATCCGCTACTGTCGGACGCTGCTCAATGGAGCTTTTCGCTTGCTTACCTACCATGGTTGACATGTTATTTTTCTTTGATATATTATTATATTATATATATATATTAAATTCGCACCGCGCTCTGCGCGAGTATTTATGTATTATGCGTATAATAAATAATTAATAAGTACTTTATATCAGAATCATATACTTACGTTTAAATTCGCGTTTTTATCTGTTTTGTCCGCTTGCTCAGGCGTATAGCGCTAGGGTCCGCTAATTTGTAAGTATAAGACGGATTAGATATATGACTGTAATATAATCTAGTCGGGCTTTATCTGCGCTTTCACCTGTGTAAATTTCAGATTTATATTCTGCATGGACTTTTGCTTTATTACCTGGTGTAAAAAGTATTCTATATTTTTGTCGAGGCTATATAAATATGTGTCTAAAATTTCAATAAAATCGCTGCATATTTAGGACAATAAGAGGACCTAACATATAGTATAAGCAATTTATTTATAAATTTGACGAGGCTCAGTTAAAATCCTTATAGGGAAATCTGGGCACTTGCAGCCGTTTGTATCCCTTTTGAAGAATTTGGTTTTAACTATTTGTGTGCTTGCATTATTTCAAAATTATATAGAATTTTTATAAATATCCCTACCACAAGTATGTGTTTTTACAAAATCTCTTTTTGACCTATAAGCTACCTATCCAGCTGTATGTTTTGTCTTAAAATTAAATCTTATATTAATTTAATAAATGATTTTGTCATATTATGTATATGTTATAACACCATTAATTTCCTCGCACAATTCGGCTTGTCGTCATTTGCATTGGTTAATGTTGTGTCTATAGTATTAATTTTCTGAATAATAACACTTTCGTTTTTGCTTTGATTTTATTAATAGGTTTACAATTCGCACTTTAGTTATACGAAATGGACTAAACAATTTCTTATACGAGTATAAGTGAAATTGCTTTTTATACAATTTATAGAAAATATGCATTTGTTTAATACACTTAGCGTGTGGCCTATCTGAGAGCTGTAGAGCGCGGCGTTGAGGAATGTAGCCAATCTTGAGACCAGGGATTCCCAATGTGGCCGATATCGACCCTGGGGTCGAAATCAAAGTCAAGTCAAATTATTTTTACGTAATTTGTATTAATAATAATTAATAACAAGTGATATTTAATGACGTTTACGTCTATTTATTTTGTTAAATTTTGGTGAGAAAATTATGTCCAAGTCACTTAACCAACCGCAAAGTTTTTAAATTGGTAAGAATTTTGTATCAATACGAAAAAAACTAAAGATTTTTAAAGTAATTTGTCTATGGTGGTATGAGTTCATTTTGGAAAAGGGGTCTCTTGCCCAAAATAGTTTGGGAATCCTTTCTTTAAACGATTTCCTTTTTCGGGAATTTAAGTTCAATAAACTCATAATATGGAGCAGCAAGAAGATAGATATCGGAATACCCTTTTGTAATAACATTGTTACTGCGCTGCCTTCCCTTGCTCTCAGTTAGGTGTTATCGTTTACAATTTACATTATGTCCATTTATAAGACAGTAAGCAGCGAAGTGGACATCGTGAGTATGTAAATACAAATCTCGTTCTGTAGTTCTAATTTTTATGCACTCGAACAACTACAAGCCGCTTCCGGCAAAATTTCCACGGCATTCTCGGGATAAAAAATTTCACACATTTTATTACATAAAATTTGCTATCGATCTGTTAAAAAATCACATTGGATTTTTTGCCTGGCCATTTTAATCATTCCCAGAAAAATTCCCGCTATATTCCCAGGATAAAAAGTAGCACAGATTTTAAGTCTAAGAATTGGCTGTCGATCAACGAAAATCGCATCGAAATTGGTCTAGTAGTTTTTACGTGAATCCCGAACAAACAGACAACAAATCTAAAAAAAATTGCATCGTGTTCTCCATTGTTTATATAGAGTATTCCAGTTGTTTTTTTTAGATAGCTTCAATGTACAGACGCGACATTTTTAGAATTTTGTAATATTATAGATATCGCACGCTTAATCCAATACTGACATAATTTTGCGATAGCGCTAATCTTAGTTTAAACGTAATTGAAATATCCACCAGCAAATGATACATGCTTAAAAAATCGTTCTTAGGCTCTCCTGTAAAATTCACTTTTTTGGGATTCAGTCAGTATCGGATTAAGCATATGATATAGGAGTGGTTGAACATGAATGTGCTACTATTAGACACGAGATATTCGCGCTGCCCACTTCCTGCTCTTTGCTGTGTAAACGGGCACAATGTTAATGAGTGGTGAGCCTTACTTTTTTTTAATGAGAATGCTCCCTCCGAGTGTAATTATGTCGGAACTTTGTCGACCTAAAAAGTTATGTCCAGTCTTATTTTGTATTTTTTACATTTTTATTACTTTTACGTATGTACGTGGGACACTCAGAAAATCTTGTGAAAATAAACATAAATGTTTTGTAGGTAAATTCTTTTTTTTTTATTAAATCTTTTCAAAGTACTCTCCACCGGCCTCTATACAAAGTTTCATGCGTCTGAAACAGGTTTCTAAACACTTTCCAGTCTGCCGCAGACACCTCGCTTACAACTTGCTCGGTCGCTGACAGCGCATCTTCTGACGACGGAAATTGTATCCCTTAGGAGGTTATGTTTTATTTTCGGGAATAAAAAAAGTCACACGGTGCAGTCAAGGCTGTAAGGAGGGTGAACCAGGAGTTTGGCCAGTTACTGATACATAAAAGCTTTGATTCCCAATACTTTCTGAGTTGCCTGGTATTTTATTATGTTCTACGTTTATTCAATTAGATTTATTATTTCTATTATTTATTATATCTTCTACTTAGTGTTACCATCATATACATTCATTTATTATCAAAATGTAAGTATTAATACAATAATTATGTATACCACCATCGCCGCTCCTAATCAGGAATATTAATGCTACGGGTTGTCTGAAAGAGATTGCTTTTTAGTGACAATTCTTTGAACACAATTAAAATAATACTGTAATAATTATGTAGTGATACAATAAAGTGTTTATCTATCTATCTATCTTTATTTTACATTTATTTTAGATTTTAGAGGCTATTTTGTTTTCACAGCTACCAGTCTATATACTAATTATATACACGGGAGATTGTATTACTTGCTTTTATTTCTCTTTATTATAATTTCACTCACTTTTACAGTATTTTATAAACGTCTTATAATTAGTCTTTAAAGATTCTCCCATATTTTCTATTTATATTACAACACGCATTTTCTTTTCCACGTTAAAGCGCTCACGCTCGTGTATCTGCCACTCAAACAGGATGTGGAATACGGTGTCGGAAGTACTGATCCCATAAAGGCATGCGAGATCCTCTTTGGGCTCGCAATGGTTCAATTATTATGAGAATACCCCATGCCCCGTGCGTGCCTGGATCAGTGTGCTAGTTATAGTAGAATTATTTTGTCCGTGCAGTTTGGGTCATAAATCATAGCTCGGCCTCAGCCCGGCTAGGGTGGTGAGCATGTTGCGCAACGCCATTATCGATAAAAACAAATGAGTCATCGAAGGCAGGTACATGGCGGCGGGGCGGTATACAAAGGGTACTAATTCCTGTGGATGACGATGACTCTGATGTAGAATTTTAATGTTAATAGTTTTAGATTTAATTTAAGATATAAGTTGTTGTCATTATTATCTTTTATGCTGTTAATTTTAAACTTAGATATAAGTATTTATATTTATAATTTTAATATAACTTGTTACATTCTAATCTATTGTACATATAGTTTTTTTATACATAGATACCTAATTAATAATTTGTTTTATATCATTATTATTCTTATTCTAATAAATACGTTGTTTTATCTATTTTTTTCACTAACCGACAAAATGACAAAAGTAAATGCGCATCACTATGCCCGCCCATAAGGCCCGTAAGTGGAAGAGAGAGCGAAATACTCGCTTCACCGCTCCGATTATATATGACCCAAACTGCACGGACAAAATAATTCAACTATAGTTCGAGCTTTCGAAGCCAACTGTCGTGATGTTAACACGATAGTGGTGTTCAGTGGCGTGTTGTGCGTACAGGCGGCGGGGGTGGGGGCGGGGGCCGCGGCCGCGAGGCGTCTTCCGAAGGCTCGCTGGCCGAGGCGACGCCCGACACGGACGAGTCCGCCGGCGGGTGCGGCGGGGCCGAGCACCGCCACCGCGCCAAGCGGCGCCACCACGCTCACCACCACCACGAACTGCAGCCCAAGGTAACTAACGGCTCTGGTTGCGCCGAGGAACCCCTAAGTAAACTCTCCCTCCCCCTCGCCATGAAGAAATAGTAGATTGTTACACGAGAACCGAATTGTTTAGGCATGAAATAGTTTGGCGCACGAGCGTAGTTAGGGCGCTAGTAGTTTGAGTGCCTAAATAGGCCTTTCGCCCGAGAGTAAAAATCTGCATTTCATTTCGAATATGAGAAAATTAAATAAAAACTAGTTTTGTTAAACAAACAGTTACTTCTCCGATGAAAACAGGTGTTAAATACATGAAGAACTCATTTTATGTCACATACAAAATGTCAAGTAAATTTCTTTTTCTGTGGCATTCTACCAGCTAATTCTTTTTTGTCACTAATGATAGTAATTATTTAGCCCAAATGTGTGTAAATTAAATAATAATTTAGTGAAAAGTAATTTATAACTAACTATAAAATGTTGTTATAAAATTTTTGATTTTTTTTTAATTACAATTTATGCCGCGATTTAATAATGTACGGTTGTAACTATAAAAGGTGGTTGGGTATTTGCCCCTCTGGATGCCTATCACCCTTGGTCTAGACTCTAGAGTCACTCTTGAGTTGTGTTTAGTGACCAAATTCCAATCTCCCTCCATTTTGAGAGTGGATCCCAATCCTAGTGGTGTGGAAAGCCCCCGGCGGAAAAGTGAGGTGTGATTGTGGACAGCTGGCGAGGTAAGTTCTTCCTTTGTTCCTTCCTCTGCGTCCTTATGCTTCCTTCCGGCCATCGCATCGCGCACGCACATTTCTTCATCTTTCTCTTTTCTTTCACCATCTCCCTTCACTCAGGGTCGGTATGATATTATGTTTTTTCCTTCCATACTCCTCTATTCTAATATACGTCTTGTCGTGCTACAAATCACTATATTATCCTTCACACAATCCATCCATCTGTTTTTTGGTTAATCTTTATGTTTATACCCGTAAATATTCCAGTTTAACATTCTTTTTGTCATCTGGCTTTCATCCTTGCTCAATATGTGTATTAATTACTGTATTTTTTTATACTAACTGGTGTGCCAAACATAAGTTTCGATATAGGGCGCATTTCTTCTTACTCTTTGAGATATAAAGTGAATTTTGGGCAGTTATAAAAAAATATAATAACTACGAAGGTTTATGCCTTAGCCTTCTACCGTATATTAAAAATCGGAGTTGCAAATCTAGGGATGAGTCCTGAATTAATAATGGTAGATGAATTTGCTTGCACTAATAAATTGATTTTTAATCAGCAGGGAGTTCAGGTAGCTGCTTTGGAGGTGCAGAACGTCAAGAGGGCCATCAATCGGTACGGTACTCTGCCGAGGGGTGCACGCATTGGGGCATATTTAGAGTCGCTGCGCCAGAGTGGCGGCGCGGGCGCGGCAGGCGGCTCCCCCGTCGTGGCCGCGGCGCCGCGCGAGGTCGCACCCGCCGAGGAGGCTCGCTCATTGTCGCCGCGCACGGCCCGAGCTCAGCCCCACATGATCCGCTCCAACTCGTCCGGAGGCGTGACGGCGCCGGCGCCTGCTTCACCCCGCGCCAACCGCGCCCAACCGCCGCTGCGCTCCTTCACGAGCAGCCCCGCGAAGCCGAGACCCCGCGTCGCCGAACTCGAGTTCCCGCCACCACCACCGGACCTACCACCGCCACCGGAAGACACTCAGCCACCGCCACCGCCACCTCCACCTGAAACCCATGCTGACAACATCCATACTGTGGAAACTCTTCTTCCTCATACGCCTGACGTGGCCGACACTGTAGAGGGTGTAGCTGGCACAAAACTGCCTCTAGAGCTAGAAGAAAAGCCGCCCAAGCAGAGCATGAAGGAGATGCTGGAGCTGAAACTAGTCGCTGAGATCAAGGAGCGTGCCGACAAGAAGAAACAAAAAGTAAAAGAGTCACCCCCACTAAATGAGACCATTGAAACGTGTACCTCTTTTGGGGACCCAGTTACGCGGTTGGTTTCCGAATTATCGGAGAGCTTGAACATGGAAGCACTACGACGAGTAGATAAGAAGAGCGATAACTTACTCAAGGTCGCTGAAGACGTAAAGGAGACCGTTTCGCCGATAGATTTGAAGGCTGGCCTAAGAAAGACAACATTTACCAATACTGTGGACCAAAAAAGAACAGAACTCACAAGCAAAGCTGGTACTGATTTCAAATCCCAACTAAAGAAAGTGGACACAAACAAGAAAACTACTGTGTCTTCAAAAGAAAGTGATGAAGCTGGTAGGTCGATTATTGATTTTAAGTCTCGATTACGGAAAGTGGACAGCAGTACAGCTGCGACCGGGGCGGTATCGGCAGCAGCTACGAACGGTACCGCCAAGAAAGGGGACCAGAATTCGCCAGGAGAGGGGGAGGGTGCTTCCAAGAGGGGGCAGAGCAAAGGCGAAGGGGAGGGTGGGTCGCGGGAGGCCAGTGGCGGCGAGGACGATGACAAAAGACGCAGCACCGGAAGCATCAGCAGCCTTAAAAAACTGTGGGAGAGCAAGGAAGCGGACGAGCGACTGAGTCCTAAAGCCCGAGCTCGGGCCGATGCTGATAGCGGCGAAGCATCACCGGAGGAGCGGAGTACAACGGGCGGGTTCGCGCGCGGGTTGAGGCGCGACGACAGACCTAGCGTGCCGAACAAGCCGACGGTGCGCGGCAAGCCCGTGGCGAAAGGGGGCATCTATGCCACTCCGCAAGCGCCACCTGCCGGCGCCGGTGCGGACGACATTGACGAATCGGACCCCCTCGTTGCGCTGAGAACCTCACTTGAATGGTGCACTAATGAGGTATGTGACATTGTGTTTAGATGTACAGTGTATACTCGACTTGTTTCCTGTGATATTGTTTGATGATGAGGTAACAATATACTAAGTGGAAATAGTTACTCTGTTGGCTAATAAGTCTATCTCCATAGGAGCTTGACTGCTTTGAGGCTCAGTACACACTGAGATTATAAGTGAGCGGTTTGAAACTGCAGACAATGTAATACAAGTGCACACATTAAATGTTTGTAAGTGACTGATTTTAAATACGGAATTGGTTACATTTGGATAGCGGTCTGAAAACTCGTGACTTTTTAGTATCTCATAAATTAGTATGACGGTATACGCACTGTGTTAACTGCGTTCGTTTTTGATATTCAGCGCAGATGTTGTTATAGTAGATCGATATTGGTTCACAGCTTTAATAACACATGTTTAATATATTATCAAACATGCGAAGCAATCAATATTCTTTAGTAATAAAGAACTTATCAGGATGCTGTCTGTCATGTTGTTGTACAGTTTTCTAAAGTATCCTTTCAAGAACCTTTGATCTATTAGTGAATGTACCTATAGCGGCGGCGCCGTTTACTTTATCTATTTTTAACCGACTTCGAAAAAAGGAGGAGGTTCTCAATTCGTCGGGATCTTTTTTTGTTTGTTGCTTTTTTTATGTATGTTCGCCGATTACTCCGTGATTTATGATCCGATTTACGTGATTCTTTTTTTGTACGACGCGGAATAGCTTCCAATTGGTCCCCTAAAAATTTTACATAATTTGGCCCAGTAGTTTTCATTTTATGAAATTTTTTTATGAAAAAATTTGCTTTTCTTTCCTTATGTACACCGATTACTCTGAGATTTATGATTCGACTTACGTTATTTTTTTTGTTCGACGCGGAATAGCTGCCATGTGGTTTCCTAAAAATTTGACATAGTTTGGCCCAGTAGTTTTCATTTTACGAACATGTTTTTGTTCCCGTTTCTTGGGACCTATATTTTTTAAGAAGCGCGGCACCTTTCGTAAGTCCACCCATACATAGCTAGACACTAAAAACTAACAAATAAAAAATAATAACTTCGTTTAAAAAAACCGACTTCAAAAACTAAAATAACTTATTTCTAAAGCTATTATTATTAATATATATTATCTAAAACATATTGAAGTCGGTGCAAAGTAAAACATAATAAAAAATTACTATATTTTGCAAATTACTAAGCAACGACTTTAAGATGTTTTAGATAATATATATTAATAATAATAGCTTTAGAAAGAAGTTATTTTATACATTTTAATTTTTGAAGTCGGTTTTTTTAAAACCAAATCTACAACACATGGTTGGTGGTTGCCAGAAATTCGCTGTGGTAATATATACTTTGTATTCGTTTTCTCTTATTCCTAAACCGCTCGCGTTTGCTTGTAGTTTGTTCTAAGCCTAAAAGGCTTTTTTAAGCACAGGAGAGACCCTTGTCGATCCTTGTTTAGTATAAACTATGTAGAACATTGCTTCCTCAATTTTGCTGTGCTCTCTTTATGGCAGTCATTTCGGACAATTCTCGAGTTAGTTTAATTGTAACAACTATTTTCTACTCGTACTTTTTGTGCGCAAACTCTTGAATAAGTTTAGAAATAATACATTAAAACGTCTGTATAAATTGTACTAGTGGCACACATAGGCAAGTTTGCCTTTTCATGAGTGCTTATCAACAAGGGTTACTCTCGGTTTCCCTGGGATCCACTTAACATATACTAACTTGGTGATAGTGGGACCACATCAGGACTATACTTTTCGTCTTTAAAAAAATTGGGAAGTTGGTTCACAATTGACGAAGAAATTGCATAGCAAACATACAATCCAATTGAGAACTTGCTCATTCTCGAAGTTGGTTAAAAATAAAATCATAGTGTTCCAGTGTGAAATCTGAATCGAGCCAGTGCAAGGAATACATCTCTTTTCTAGTGCAAGGAATACATCTCTTTCAAACAGATCATTATTATAAAACCAGTGATATTATCCCAAGTGTCACTATTTCGTGGGCTATATTGCTTCACACTCACATAAGGTTTTCTGTCCATTGAACTGGAGAGAGGCTGCGGAGTGGATAAACGGAGAAATGTTAACTAATATAGGATTGCATAAAAGTTGCGGCCATAGATAGGCAGCAATACTAATAATAGCAATATAATCCACAGCCTCGCTCTGCTTCAATGAACAGGAAGCCTAAGTGTCTAAACACACTATGCCGAAAATTCGCGACCGAAGTGATTTTACGTTCCGACGCATTCGGCTGATATGACACACGGAGCCGAAATTACGCGGCAGAAATTCAGTTCCGTAACTTTGTGAGAGTTTTCAGAGTCTCGAGCGTTGTCGTGGCGTCGTGCCGTGTTATCTACACAGTCAAGTCACACGCAAAACAAAGTGATCTTGTTAAGGTTCCGTTGTTACTTTTGAGGTGCGAAACCCGAAAAATGGACTTTTTTACAGTAACGAACCAAACTTCGGTCGCGTATAATGTGTTGCTATACAAAACATTGCCCTTTAAGCCCGACCGAAGTTCGGCTTTACGCTAAACGGGACGCAATATCGGTATGGTGTGTCATCAGTAATTTAAAATACATTGCAGGCGTAGTCATGCCGAAAATCGGCCGCGTATGTGTGTTTGTGTGTAGGTGAGACGCGGGTGCGGCGGCGCCGGACGCGGCTCGCTGTGGCGTCTGCAGACGTCCGAGCGTCTGGCGCGGCTGGGCGCCGCGTGCACGGCGACCGCCGCGTCCGTGCGATGCGCGCCGCAGTTGCGCGTGCAGCTGCGCGCGGCGGCCGCGCGGCTCGAGGCGGAGGCGCGCGCGCTCGCGTCTCCCGCGCCCCCGCGCTACCACCTCGCCGACGGCGTCGAACAGGCGCTCAAGGAGCTCGCACACATTGTGCACAGGTATGTTAGGGCGCGTTCCCACTATGTCGACACGACACGACAGATGATCGTGTATATTTAAGTGTCGTGGCTTATATGTTTCAACGGAGGTGTTCACATATAGAACGACACGACTTACTGTCGTCTACGACATTTTTTGCAGTGACGACAGATTGTCATGACGGCGGGAAAGGCTAGCACGACAGTCTTAAAACGATAAAAGATCGTTACGACTAAATCGTGACGGCAAATCTAACGTAGCCACGTCGTCGCGATCCAATGGGAACAAAACAATCGTTATAATTGGAACAGCAGAGACGACAGTCGTCCAACGATAAATTAATCGTTATAACATAATGGGAACGCAGCCTTAGGTGTCCGTTGGCTATTTGTTAATTCATTTGTGAAAAACTATTCATAATACTGAGTCAAATCAACCAAGACACTTAATATACCCACAGAGGGTCCCAGCCTCATAGATTTTGTATGAGCTGTTATAATCGTCCCTTGCTGGAAACTGTATAAATAAGATAGTAATACGATACTTATACCTTCTTTTTCTTCATTTTTGGATACAATTGTGGTTAAATTGTGTCTTCAGATGATTAATATAAAACATTTTATACCGTAACTATATGTGGCATAACTTGTCTAACACACTTAAGCATCATTAAATAGTGTAATTCTTTATTTAAAAAAATCTGTTTGAAATGTACGAAAATGATCTAAGGAAAACCATTATATATTCTCTTCCTGTTTATCCAGCAGCTCTCGTCAACAGACTCGAGCAGCCAGTTTTTTTTCAACGGTCTCCACATGCAGACAATTATTTTTAATTTCCTAAATCTTTGACAATCCCATTTCTAGTTCATTATTATTTCATTCGTAACTCATTATATATTTCAATAAATTTCCTTTTAGTTTGTAAAGTACTTTTTTAAAAGCCTCATCTGAACACTCCGATAACAGAGTGAACTTACTTTTGACGAAAGTTTTTATTTAGTTTACTCAAACTTGTTGGTTTTAATATTTGTTCATGGTTATCTATTCTATGTGAACCTGATCTATTTTATGCTAAAGCATACCCCCAGTATGCTAAAACTTGAACATTACTGAAAAATGTTCGAACCGTCTGAATAAAAAGAAAATATTGCGCTCGAAACTTATTTTTATTATGTTTACAAGTTGAGATTGAAAGCTGTCTGCTCATCTATTGCTTGCTTGCACTATAGTCCAGCCGTTCTATAAAGAAGCCACATTTGGCATCTATCAAACTGATTTAATACTTATATGAACTATCGATGCTGAAACATTTAAAATTTATCAAATCAATTAAACTAAAAGGATTTATTATTTTTAAGAAAATGTTTCGTTGCCTTTTTTTTAAATGTACAAAATATGACATAAGTAACGATTTAGGTTTTAACTTTTCGATTATACTCAAGCTCAAGACCTCATCACTAATAATTAAGAAAAAAAGAATTCTTAAACAATGTTGTCTTGTGTTGCGTTTCTAAATAAATAAGCTGGATACTGTGTTAAAAGGTTAGTTTGTCTGTATTTATATGAAACTTCAAATGAGGGCTTCTTAGAATGGCTGAACTATAGAAATGCATTATACTTATAGTTAATCGAACTCTATAATACATGAATTGGGACATGGAAGCATACATTTTCTTCATTCGTTTTTATGTTTGTACTGAAGCATTTTTATTACTAGGGTTTTTTTCTCTTCCCAGGTAAATCATTTACTGTAATCTTCTTTGATGTGGCTCAAATGATAACTAATGGACGAGGCTCGTTGGGTACATATTACTCTAGAGCCCCTGGAAGTGGATGACGTCAGAGCAATGTACCCTCACATACATATGACAAAGTGAACAAAATTAAATCGCCTCATGTGGCCATAATACTGGAGTGACTGTAGTTTATGATATTATGTTATATATAACGTTGTATTCATCACGCTATATATCTGCTGTAGGAAAACATATAAATCTGCATAGAACTACAAAATATACTGTATGTTGTAATGATCACTATCCTCTTACTTTCCTCCCACATCCTTTCATTCCAATGCTCCGACGCACATAACTTCCCATGAAGACTGATGTTCTGATTACTAAGTCGAACAAGCGATGTCTGGCGACTGAATATATTCCACTTAATCCTGTGAACATTATTGCGTATTTTATGATGTGTAAATGTTAATTTATGAGTGCCAAATAGTGTTTTAGTAATTTCACATTGGGCAGGTAAGCGCCCGCCCCCACTCTTCCATCACCTTTCCATATACATATATCTGGTACATTCCTCACGATTATCTACTTAGATGTAATGTTAACTTGTAACCGATATATAAATAGCATTTATTGGAATATGAACTACTTGCACTGAACCGTGGTTGTACGCGCATTTGTGTCGCGCTCGGAATTGTTTCGGACGGTGCTAGTTTTAATGCAATCGATTAAAGTCCGATCGATTCTCGTACTGTTTACGTGTTTGTCTTTAGTACCTATCTATATTTATTTTAGGAACGTCATATGATTTAATTGATGCACTTGACTCGATGCATTTTGTTGAGGTACTATCCTGCTTAACCAATTTTGTAATGTTGTACCTCATCCATACCTTTGTCTAACGCCAGGAAGCTTCGCTTTTGGTCGTAGTAAATTAAAAGTAAAAATATTAGCGCAAGCCAATGGCTGAATTGGTACGCTTTGAGTAAAACAAATTGTTTAATGGGGGCTTTATTTTGAGGTTTTTCATGTGTATAATTTAATTTTAGTGTTATTGTTCGAGTTGGAAAAGCTTTGCACACAAGCCAAGTGTTTAAAATGCTCTTTAATCTTAAACTTAGATGGTAACTTTTTTGCGACGAATAATCGAAACTTTTCCCCAACCAACTGCCAAAAATTAAAATGACATATATCATGTTATAAAATAGGTATTAAGAATAAACATAAATAGTTCTTTATTTTCTGGGGGAGTTTTCTATTAATTGTGATTTTTTAAGTGTTTTTGACTTAAAGGTTTGTGGCTTGTGTGACTTTAGGGTGAATATTTTTGATTGTTGGTAAACTTGCATATCAAATTATAGTAAAAGGGTTTGTACCGTTCTGGATGAAGTATGACAGTAATATTATGCATGTTTCGAAATAATTACGGTCGAGCCGAGGCGTCGTACATTGAATTTTTCGTCTCATTGGCTTATGAACACATTTTTATTTTGTTACTTAGATCTCATGCACATTATGTGGCCGGCGGGAATACGGCCAGTTGCAATCGTAACCGCAACACTCAATTGAGAAACCGATGCGGATTGCGACCTGTTCAAACAATATCAAAGCATTCGCATATCAGCATACTGAAAGCACTGTTGAGCCATTTTAAGAAGCATCATTTGAAGTTTATTTCTGACGACCCAGCTGTGTACAGTATCGAAAGAATTTCTACACATATATACACATATCACTTCTAGGCTCGATTCGCCTATTATCCCTTTCAGCGTTCCCCACTACAATAAAATACGACAGCTATGTCGTTTGTTTCATGTGGGCTTTACTGTCAAGGAATATGTAACTTGACAGATGTGCAAACGTCAAGTGTTTATTAGCGTTGTTTTTATAAATATGACAAATTTGATTGATATTTTCGACGTTTTACATCAAATGAAACACATAATTATCTTATTTTTACGCCAACGTTATGATTGGCAACACATTTTTTTTCTTAAATATTAGTGACGTGACCTGTAGATTGATGTAAATCGAAAGTTTTAAATGTAAATCGCAATTAAGTTATACTTATTTTCTACGTTTCAAAGAGTAAAGAGGCAATAGAATATGCTTATGAAATAGATCTGCAAGCATGCCTGCTGGATTTTGATTTAGTTTCGTTTTTTAAAACAATCAATCGTGTTTATTTGATAATTTGTGCCATCATATATCGATTCCAAGTTTTGACCGTATGATATGCATAAGTCAAAGAGATAAGAATCAGTTTGATAGATGTCAAATGTGGCCTATTAAAATGGCTCAACTATTGTGTTCCATATTAATGTTCCTCACTGTATATCAATGATAATTTTCAACATCAAATTTCTTATACTTTTGTATCTATGTATGGATATATATAGCCCAATGACGTAGACCAAATGCATAGCAACTGCACCGATATGTAGTCAGCCACAGCGTAGTGCGAATCATACATTATCGTGATTGTAACTAGCTGGATGGCTTCATAAGGCGTATGAGACCTTAAGATATTTAAATTAAATTCTCGATATTATTGATTTAAGTTAGCGTACTGTGATACGGCTTTTAGACATTCGCTAAAAATTATTGTGCTCAAGTTTTCTATTATTTGTATTAATAAAATAAGTTATCCCTATATATTAGTAATGAGTAAGTATGCATTAAGCGACAACTATTCAGTACGTAATTTAATTTATGGCAGTAGGGTCCGCGCTGAAATGGCGCACGTCCCGATACAATACTGATTGTGCTAGTCTTTCTTATTATATACTATTATTATCATAAATTTAATGTATTACGATTAATGAATATAATTACATTTAAGTCCATCGCATCCTTGCGCGCATACAATGGAACTAAGTTAGTAATCAATATATAATAGTTATTATTTAATTAATCTTTACGAATGTCGCCTAGTCGGGCGAGGGACAGCTGTTTGCTAAATTTGCTGACAAATTGTACCAGCAAAAAATTATATAAATACTCAAAATAAATAGATTATATATAAATGAGACATTCACAATTGATTGCATCGACATATGTATTTTGGACTGTTAGTAGCATAAGATGACGACCTCTGTAGTTGAGCGGTCTACGCCTTTGCCGGTTTACCTCTGCAACACAGAGGCTCGCAGAAGCGGTAGAGAGAAGTTCGATTCCTGGTATGTTAAATTCTGGAAACGGATTTTCTCCATTATTAACTATGGTCTGGGTCTCTGGGATCGGCCCCAGAATAGTACGTTGTATATTACCCATAACACAAGCGTAACTTAATTAATTCGGGGATATATAATATGCATCTTTGTCTGCCGATTATTATATTATAACAAGCTACTGGAGGAATAATAACTTAAATAAAATTGTAATATTTGGTTTATATTATGAATGACAAAATAGTGATAAACTGCTTTTTATTGTATACGTATTTCACTTACCATACTATACAAATGTATTCAGTACAATTTTATACTCGCATAACATATGACCCGCGCGATTCTTGCGATGTAGTTTGTGTCGAATTTTTATGTCTTACTATCTGACACATCTCACGATCACACGTTGATGTGGCTCAGTAAAAAATATTGATTACAAATGAAAATGAAACCTACGTAATTGGAACAAATCCAACAAAATGAAAAAAAAAACCCTCCAAATCGAATAATTTCGGAGCTTATCGTTTATTTATAGATTATCCGTTCTTTTCTATTACCATTGATAGAACATTGATATTTATTGTATGTAGTTACGTGAAAATTTAATCAATAGTAAGGTTAATGAATGGTTAAGTAATATATAAGAATCCGGCATAAGTCTATGCCCACCTTACAGCAAGGCCTGAGCCGTGCCTGAAGGAGGCCGTATTCTCTACAACATAACACCAACAAACGCCTGACTGGTGAAGAATACAATCGGAGTTGTGTTATAACCGCGAAGTTTCAACGCGATTTATCAATCCCAAGCGTCAGTTTGTTTTTGCAATTCACGAAGGCGAGCAGTCTTTTCTTGTGGTAAACACGTATCTGAGCGTGAGACCAAAAGCAGATCCTTTTTTCCTTTGCATTATTGCCTTTGGCAGGCAAACAAGCAGAGCACCCACTCGATGGATAGTGGTTACCGTCCCTTATGGACGGGTCGGTGGGGTCGTGCGGGTGGTGCGGGGTATGTCCCAGAGGGAATACTTCACTGGGAAGTTCCCTTCTGATCATTCTGGTATGCGGAATAAGCATTCTAGAGAACCATTGCGCAGTTGAGCGTGGTAGCTCATGGAAATGAGGGTGAACAACATTCGGTCGATGGCGAGCGGTTCGGCTGTCATGATGAGGCGTTTGCATCAAATCAAACAGCTCTTCGAAACACTCCCCGTTGTAAAGACGGAGGACATCTTATTGAACGCCACGCATGCAACTGATTGTGCAATATGTATGTATACGTCTAGCCACAGTAAAGCCCGCTTGTCTCCGTAATTTCCCAGAATTATATAACTGAATAGCTTTACAGGCCATACTTATTCAGCTTTTTGACGTTTTATTATTTAAAACATATTTTTAGACCGTCTCACGATAGAAGTCCCACGTTAGACGGGGCGCTACGATCGTGCATATATGTTAAAAGTATTCCGATTTAATGGTATTAGTAAATAGAACAATAATATAATGTAACATTTATATTAAAACTGTTGGTAACATCAACATATAATACCAACGTCCCTGGACTAATCTGTTATAATTAGTTCCATTTGTTGCCGCGGGACTTGTTTCGTGAGACACACTTTAGCCAAGTTAGTAAAAAAATATGTCCTATTAACTCACAGTTCCTATATCTTACGGATCGTATATTTGCTCTATTTTCGGTTAAAATTTAACAAAGTCCATTCAAGTAATCAATCAACATTCAACCGGTGGCAGCGCAAAAGAATGAGTACCTATAGTAAGATTTAGGACTGACTAGGGGTCATATTTTTAACCGTTTTGGTCCAAATAGTAAGTTTGAAATAAATCATCAAAAAGCGGCGATGAATGGCTTTTGGCCACATTCGGTAATGTATAGAGCGTAGGAACTTTTTCAGATTTTACAGTTCTCTAGTTATTTTATTTCGTGGTTTGTTAGAATATTAATGTTGTTAGAATACGGGCCTTTATAGAAAAGTGACTAAACGACCCTACCGGACGACATTCGACTTATCAACTGCATTCAAGTTATACATTAAATATATAACTGTATTTATAAATTAACAGAAACTTATTTGTGTATTCTGCGTATTATAATGTAATGAGTAAATTGTGACCAATGGGGAGTGAGACGGCCGTACTGAGTAACGCGTCAAGTAGAGAGAGCAGATGAAACAGCCGCCAAGGAATTGATGAAAATGTTGCGTCTCTGACCCCAATTAGTATTTCTCTCAGTAATTCCGCGTGTAGCGTTCTATCGGCTCGATGCAGCCCTCTCACTTCCTCATCTATCATAAGAGTAATAGAATCCAAAGATACATAACAAATGTCCAACTATAATGGAAATAAAAAGTTTTCTTTATACTTAATGTTTTATTTAAAAAAAAAAATGGATAGTGACCCGCATATTTTATTTATTTCGCCATCTTTATAATGAGAATGTGGAATAGTTCTTATCCTCTGGTAAATATATTGGATAATTTGAAGTAGGGTGAACTATACTATTTTTGTGTTGGTGTATTTGTTTGGGATTCACGTAAAAACTACTAGCCCGTTTCAATGCGCTTTTGATATGATGCCTGATCGATAGGAAATTCCCGAAACAAAATCCCTAGAATCCCAAAAGAGTTGTTTTGGGAGAAATTTAAAACAGCCACGAAGAAAAAAAATATATTCCGATGCGAAACTCACAGATCGATAAAATCTTTAGTGAAACAAATTTACTTGTGTATGCCTTTATTAACATTACTCATTTCGAAATTTTACGGTAATCACCGGGACTCATGTATTTTCATTATAAACGATCCATTACCCTGCTGAAACACTAGCCTTTGATTTTATATTTAGCAAAGTAACTTTAATCTTTGTAACGTGTCGTGGACAAAGTCGCAGGTAAATGATAGGACAAAAAATAGGATTTCTCAACGTTTTGAATAAAATAATAGTATAGGATCCCTTAAATGTTAACAAATCTCAATTGAACTGATTATAATTAATTTGTATTTTCAGTAACTGGGATGAATACAGGAAACTTTTTGAAAGAAATATGGTAATTTCCAGGGCCTACAGACCTAATAGTAAGAGCTGTCTAAGGCTGTCTTACACGGGACCTGTCATTGAATATTTGTAAAATAAAAATGATACGCTATGACCACATGAGTAAATAAACGGAACAGAGTTAAAGCTTCATACAACCGCGAGAACGAGAATCGGTTGCACTACAAGCACGCGGGGCATGTGTGCGTGACCAACTGACCACTGGCCGCTTGTCGCGTACGCGGCGAGACGGGTCAAAACCAGTTTACGCCGGCACAGCCAGTGGACCACAGAACACAAGTGGACAAACTCAGGGGCGGCAGTGCGATGCATGTTGTTTTGTTAGTTGTATGTTTGAATATTTTAATGTGAATACGTGGTATTTTATTAAGTATATATTATTAGTATTAAAAATTGACAATTTGATATGCCATGTGAGTGTTTCCTATTAGATTACTTGAAAAAACTTAGCTAGATTCAGAATTTACCACACCATTAAAAGAAATAATAAATTATTAAAAAACAAAAATTATAAAAAGAAAATTATTAGAGTAAGTAATTTGTAAAGTAGGTATAAATTCTATCATACTGAATATATTTAATAAATGTTTTGTTTAATTTGTCTTTACCCCTATTGTGACGACCCTACCAGAATAGGTAACAATTTTGCACGTTCTTAAGAGAAGTTTTGTCTCTGTTCCGTTTATTTACTCATGTGCTATGACGCACGTGCGCACTCGCTTTAGACCACACTCGCATGCATTTTTATTAATCGCAAAAACGAATTTTTTGCCTTCCGTCAAATATCCAAATAGTTGTTCACACTTGGTTCATGATTCGAGGGTACAGTCTTGGACGAACTATTAAATTCAAAGGAAGGTACTAAAGTGTGGTGCGCGGGCGTAGACGGGTGGGTCGCCAAAGCATCAATGGATACGTCACAAAAAATAGCGAATCGTGTTTTTTGTCGAACGTGATTTTTAAAAGACGGCGTGTCACTTACCTACAACTTACGTCTTATCGTTTTTTGTCACGATTCGTGATTCATGTCAACACGGCCATTGAAAAACCATTGGTCTTATAAAAAAATCACGAATCTTAAAAAATTACGATATGCAAAAAATACGAATTGTCTTCGTGTGAATTCACCGTAACGCAAGTGAACCCGCCTGGACAGCTGTAATATAATTCCGATTATTTCGGAATCCACATAATCCAATATCACATGTATGTTTTGAAAGAATATACGTAACTCAAAATCCATCTATCGATTTTTTAAAATGATTCTAATATGATGAATTCCATAAAAAAATTCAATTTATATTTATAATTTTGGTTAGTTATATAAAATACCAGCGGGTCGCAAGCGACTTCGCCTGCGTTTGTCTTGAAAATTCGCAATATGGACAGATCCGTCAACGACGTTTGCTTTCACGCTTGTCTGCCTACGGGTCCTAGCCATGAGGTGTACTGTATTACCCGCACACCGTACTATCCTGGACCCCATAATATGATTCATAGCGTCGGGTTTTCTATGGGAATCTATACCTCGGGAACAGTATTTATTTTTCTATATGAACCTTCATATTCTTGTCTGCACCCCTGTCAACGTATATGCAAAATTTCCTGATCATCGGTTTATCACTTAAGGCGTGAAAGCATAACAAACAATCAAACTCTCGTTTATAATATTAGGATGATTACCAAAAGGTTTTATGATTAGACTAATATTTTTAAGAAAGAATTGTGTAGAAAATGTAAAATGTTTAGTGAATTTTGTTTTTTCAAGTTGCCACACAAAATTCCGCTTGGTTTTAGTGAAATATCTACAATTTTTCTAAGATTTCCTTGATGTAAAAGATAGAGGATGGCGAAATAAAACCACAGAACTACACATAACACCGTTTATTACAAATATCCAGACAGATAATCATATAAAGAAGGCTCTATAATCATTATTCCGATTCAAGTTAACTACGCTGCATACAACGTACAATATCTGGCCATACATCTGTAACTTTTGCTCAAGTAAGCCGCTAGGGCTATGTACCCACTGCGATTTATTAATACCGGATAAAGCTGTGAAAGGATGAATCCGGTGTTGACAATCGTAATGTGTAACACTTTGGAAGATTAATGCGATTGCAATTTTTAAACATTTTATGCATGTAATTTGAATAATATATATCTTCTTTCAACAATAAAGTATTTTATTAAACTGAAAATATAATTTCTAATATGCGATAGTAATTCGAGAGCAATAGCAAACGTTGTGTGCAGCGGCTTTAAGTACACGCCTTTGTTATCCCAGTCCGTATATTTTAGTGCCATTAGGAATATTAAAAAAATATCAGACAGTATATATTTAATACACAACATTCTAATACTGATTGTTCATGCTTTATAACAAAACAAAAACAATTTATTCACATACAGTTTTTATTTCAAAATCTAATTGTGGGATAGCTATGGAAATATTTTTATTTTATAAAGAATTAAAATCGTCACTGAAATAAACTTTATCTGCAATAAAACATTCGAACAATGGCTTGCTATTAGGCCTTAATTTGTTGACAAAAATAATTATAATATTTTCTTATATCTAATACAATCAACGTTTTAAAAAATGTATCAATCAACTTAAATTAAAGTAAGAAATCCTTATACAATTATCGATAGTAAAACGTTATAGGTAACAAATAAAACCAACTAAGACCCGACTACCAAAAAAGTCTTGTTGTCTTGTCAAGACTGTTCCAACTACGCCACGCATACAGAAATCTGATTTGTTTTGGTTCTTGGTGGTATCAGATTAACACATACATACTACGTCCCTATTTTCTCCGCCGTAGTCGGTAAAAACTATAATCTAACTATTACATGTACATTAATTAAACAATAATTTAATCAATGTATTCTCGATAAATATTGTAACTTAAGAACAAACAATGCGAGAGAACAAAACACACAAACATCTTATAAATCAGTCCCAATGATTATAATATAAACACAAAAGAAATAGAAAATGGATGTCTATCGACTATGGTCAATAGATATCCATTTTCACGACAACCCGAGGCATCAATCTTAACCTGTTAGAACTAACGTATCTACTCCTCAACTTAGCTGCTGTTCATCGCACCGTGTAACACTAGCAAAGAGCATAGAAGGGGGCCACAAAGCTTGAAAAAAGAAGTGCTTGGTAACGTAGCACTTATGTTTTTTTAACGGCATTGAGGGTTCATTCAAAAGAATTACTAGCAAATATTAAAGAAGTATTACTGGTAAGCCAATATTAAAGCTAAGGCAGACAGAATTACATTTAATGTCACCTCTGTAAGTCTTAATAAATCGGGGGGCTTCAAGTAAGCAGGTTTTGGTAAAATGTACACATGTTTAGATAAATGGTAATGTATACGTATAACGTATACTTCCACTTCATTTTGATCCTAGTTATATTCGTAATATGAAACAGCAAAAGTGGCCGCTTTAGGACCTCAGCATATTGGATGCTTTATTTAGAAGTCATGATTGTCAACAAATCGATCTCTAGTGAAAGAAGATATTTAAAAGTTCAACCTCGAGAATGGGCCATTAAAAAAACATATAGTTGATATATTCTATCGATTTGAACCATTTTAGCGTAATCTACACAAGCGAGGTAGTTAATAAACTAAAATTAAGTAAAAAAGGGGGACCCCCCTCGTCAGTCTCGCTGTTGAATTACACCGGAACACAAAAATAAAAAAATCAAGTAAATTGCTAAAAACCGCTAAACCTAACTTAGCAATGGCTAACTATTTTCGGTTTTTCGCAATTTAGTCAAATTTCTAAAGGTGTACAAGCCAAACGACTATTGGATTTGGATTCAGCGTGTCGAATTACATAAAAACATACTTGATCCAAATCTATAAATATTTTTCCATCACCGTGACTGTAGTTTTTTTGCAATTTTAGTTTTTCGCAATTTACTAAATTTTTGAAGGGGTGCGAATCAAACTGGAACTACTACGACTTATTTCATAATAAGCAGTGACATAAACGGGAGATTTTTAAACTTTATTATAATATACTTTTTTATTACATGAGTTTAGCAGACACGCAGACGGCCCACCTGATGGAATGCAGTTACCATCGCCTATGGACATTTGTAACACCAAAGGTGCTACCAATGTGGTGCCGCTCTCTAAAGGACGAATGGAACCTGAGCACTAACTAACCATCTAGATGGGCAAATATCCTACCACTTAGCTGTGGATTGTTTGTCGCTTCTTACGACAGGCTGCCTGGCCGCATGAAATTGTATACTTTCTCTGTTCCTGCACGGATAAAGTTAATTAAATAATTAATTATTTATTTACATCTACTAAAGCTGTTACTTCGGTCATGTATTTTACATTCTAAGAGAATCAATAGCTATTTACAGCTTGCTAAAAACTTTATTTATCTTTTGCTGAATACTATTTATGAATACACCATCTTTTGCTCATGGCTTTGAACGTGTTACTATGGATTTAATCGATCAATTCAGTTTTTTTATTCATTGGAAACAGTGAATATTTTCCGAATTAGAGGTATACTCTATGCCAGCTTAAATAAACACGTCTTCACGGCAACCTAAAAAAACGTGATCATGGCATTTTGAACAACATGTTGAGATGGCAATGTCATGTTGTCATGACGGATTTCGGAGATTAAACGAATACCCATGACTGAGATGAGACGTCGATTCTTGTTACAGAGAATTATTAGTATTTATAATTATGAGCTCGCTGGTATTTATTAGATGCTGAAGAGCCGACCAATACATACTTGCTAGCGTCAGGGCGATTGCTAAGTTGTAATGCCAAGGTAATAAGGGAAATCCGCCAGTTACCGAGACTCTTATACTGCCAGTTTATTTCTAGGCACTAAGTGTGCATGAAGCATTTCACCTTGAGAAAAAAATATACATCCCACATTTCGCTAACTGAGACTAATCAGACTGACGAGTGAGATGGCTTAAAAACTAAAAACACATGTCGACACAAGCTATGACGATGGCATAAAATACCAACCCATCGCAATACTAAAAAATAATGCATAATTATACGGTAATATATTTTATTATTTTCAGACACACTAAGTTAATAACTAATTTGAACACATACAAGTCTACGTTTTACGGGATGCGTTTAAAATAATGACACATAATTAAAAGTAACTAAAATAAAAGGGCAGTCACCGCACTTAAGGAGATCGCAAGTTGTAAGGCTTATAAATATATACATTTCGAACGAATGAGATGCATGGGAAAACTATATCAAATGTACACTCTTTACTAAACTAATTGAGACTAATTGTATACAATATGAATACAATCGGGTTTCCATTGATGCCACCGAAAAAAGTCTAAACCGATTCAGAAAACAATCAAGTAAGTACCTAACTTTATTCAAAATGGCCCTAAACCGCCTTCCATTCATTGAATTTTATTTATAAGGCTAAGTTAATATATTATATGAAATTGATATTTCATTCGAGTAGTTTGAATTTTATATAGAACACGTTATTTTGTCTGCATATTTTTTTTAAATAATTCTATTGTGATCAAAGTTTGATAAGGTGATAAGAAATACGCACGAATCGATACTTTCAATAATAAATATTATCTAAAACATCTTAAAGTCGGTGCTTAGTAATTTTCAAAATATAGTAATTTTTATGTTTTGCTTTGCACCGACTTCAAGATGTTTTAGATAATATATATTAATAATAATAGCTTTAGAAATAAGTTATTTTATACATTTTAGATATGAAGTCGGTTTTTTTAAACGAAGTTTTTAAATTTTATTTGTTACTTTTTAGTGTCTAGCTATGTATGGGTGGACCTAAGAATGGTGCCGCATTTCTTAAAAAATATAGGTTCCACGAACCGGAAACAAAAAAATGTTCATAAAATGAAAACTACTGGGCCAAACTATGTCAAATTTTTAGGGGACCACATGGCAGCTATTCCGCGTCGAACAAAAAAAGAATCACGTAAATCGAATCATAAATCTCAGAGTAATCGGTGTACATATGGAACGGAGTGAAAATTATTTTCATGAAAAATTTTCATAAAATGAAAACTACTGGGCCAAACTATGTAAAATTTTTAGGGGACCAATTAGAAGCTATTCGGCGTCGAACAAAAAAAATCACGTAAATCGGATCATCACGGAGTAATCGGCGACCATACATAAAATAAATACCAAAAAAAAAAACACAAAGATCCCGACGAATTGAGAACCTCCTCCTTTTTTCAAAGTCGGTTAAAAATACTGGCTGGTAACCTTCTTACACCTCTCTGTATGTTTTGCTCACATAAGACTAAGCACGCATTACGATTTATCCATCATCATATAATATCATCAATACCAGAGACTCAGCTGTAAAAGGATGAGTTCGGTAATAATTGTATCGTATTTGTGCGTAACTTCTTGTATCTATCTACATTAAACAGCTGATAAATTTGTATTCTAGATGTATTTGTTGTTTTGATAGAGATACTTGTACACACGAAGAAAATTATACGGACCCATTTTTAATCGTATTAAGCACGCGGAGGTGTGTCAGATTTGGCGTAGTTAAAGCTTATACGGAGAAGTGCAAAGAAGTATTTTTTTATATAATAAAAGTATAATTTTGTGCCAAAATACATTAAATGAAATAAATTAAATACGTAATATAAAATAATCAGACCACAACATGACGCGGATGTTTAGTATAAGGTAGACAGAGATATCAATAAGTATTTTTTATACAATAAACTGACGGACTCATAAACTGCATCAAAGTTCAGGATTACTTTGAAATGATTTTTTTTAAATAAGTATGTAAACTTTTTAGATTAAATTATATAAATATGGAGAGACTGGCTCTTAATCTCAAAAAAAAAGGAAAATTTAAAAACAGAACTGCAGTAAAACAAATGAATATAGCCGGGAAAAAAATTTACTCGTAGTATCAGATTTGCGTGTTATTTATAGCAAAGTTTATAGCAAATTGATTCTCATTGATTTTTTATTCTTTTGTCAATTGAATTATTGTTACCAGCAGAATTGTTGGGTTAGTTTTTTAACTCATTGAGAGTTTTTGAACCATAATATGGATACTTCGTCCGAACAAGCGGCTCAAATTGTAGCATTGGTGCGGGAGGGCTTGGATCAACGAACGATTGGTAGAAATTTAAATTTAAACCAGTCTACGGTTTCTAGAATATACTGAAGGTTTGTGGAGACAGGTTCTTACAGAAGGAGAAGGAGACGTGGTACAGGCAGGACTCGAGCAACCACCGGTCGTGATGACCGATTTATTGTTACAACTTCCCTGCGAAATCGTTTCCTCACGTCTGTTAACATAAAAACAGAGATTAATGAAGTGCGCGGAGTAAACGTGAGTGCACGAACAATAAGAAGAAGGTTAAAGGAAGCGGATATCACCCCTTTTAGACCAGCAAATGGTCCAAAGTTGTCTGTAGCTCACAGACAAGCTCGCTTAAGATTTGCGCGTGATCACCTGAATTGGACAGAAGAGCAACGGACCTCCGTATTGTTCACGGACGAGTGTAGGACATGTTTATATGGTGCAGATGGTCGCAGAAGAGTCTATCGTCGACGTGGGGAGCGATATGCTCAAAGTTGCATTGAGGAGCGTGTTCCTTTTGGAGGCGGTTCGTGTATGGTCAGGGGTGGCATATCGATGAATGGGCGAACAGAACTTGTGTTTATAGACATGGTCCGTCAAAACTGTAATAGAAGGGGTTTGACTGCACATCGCTACATAACAGAGATCTTAGAAGATCACGTGGTGCCTTACATGGGATTCATAGGCGAAAATTTTACTTTAATGCAGGATAATGCCCGGCCGCACGCTGCTGTACAAGTTCGACAATATTGCGAAGAGGTTGGGATACGTACAATGAATTGGCCAGCACGCAGCCCGGATCTTAATCCCATTGAGCATGTTTGGGACAATTTAAAAAGAGCTGTATATGCGAGAATCCCTTTGCCCACGACAGTGGCAGCACTAAGAACAGCACTTTCAGAAGAATGGGACAATATTCCGCAAGATCTTTTAATAACCCTAATATAATCTATACGGAACCGATTAGAATCCGTAATAAGGGCACGTGGAGGTAATACACCTTATTAAAACATAAATAAACCCTTGCATAAAGTTTGTGTCTATTGTTAAAACAAGAAAAAATATTTTTTTTTAATTAAACCAATTTTCCTTAAATTTCTGTTTTTTCTTCAAAAAAAGGCTTAAGGTCCTTTCCAGTACACAAACTTAAACTTAAGGATATGACCCTACGCTGTTTTAAAGTTCACGAACCAATCTAGAGGTTTCAATAAATCTGTAATGTAATGTAATGTAATGTAATGTAGTGTAATGTAATGTGTATCTGTTGGTTAAAATATTTATTCCAAAGTCATCTATTACTTTGATGCAGTTTATGAGTCCGTCAGTGTATAATTATAATATAATCGTGTGTCAAAATATATTAAATGAAATAAATGAATAAATATATAGAATTTTCTTCTTTTATTAAAATAACATATTACTAGTCACAAAAAAAATATTAAATTATATATATATCTCATCTCTCTATAATCGAATACAATGCAAGTATTACAAGTATTTTTTATATAAAACAATTGTAATTGTGGGTGAAAATACATTACGTTTCAAACCATTTTGGTAATGACGGAACCTTTATGCTTACGTCCTATATATTTATCCGTTCGTCTGTCCATCGTATGATAAAATAGTTTATAACATTTTGACTCGTTTTCGCAACTATGAGTGTAAAGTGGTTAAATATTAGTTTTTGCATGCAGACAAAAAACGCGATAATTTTGAGAAGATACTTAGCCGTATCTAATATTAATATAACTCACCTGCCTATGTTAATAACTGTCAGTGATTACTTTTTCTACATGATAGACGTTGAGGGCACAGCTAGTATATAATAAGTGTAGACGTACGACATCGAAAAATACATTAAAATCCTAGTAAATAATGTTTAAAATTTAGAAAGGAACTATATATGGGTCTATATATGCACCAATACCGAATATAATTATTATTATGATCACAATTTCGTTAGTAATTTATATAGTTGGAATAAATATGATTAATTATTGAAATATAAAAATTGGGTCGATGTTTCTGATGGCAAATGCTTCTGAACAGTGAAACGGTAACTATTAAAAAATAATTAACTACAGTCGTTTCGAATATAAAGGCATTAAACAAGCAAATAATTTTGGATGCTATAACAGATAGCATCAATATTACAATATACATATATAACATGAGAAGTAAATTTTATTGGAAGAAAAATTTTCTCGAGGCCGACAGTACGTTTAGAACATAACGTCTCTGGTGTCTGTTTGGCCACAGATAATGGTATTAATTTTCCATTAGGTAGGCCGTCTGCCTGTTAATCAGCTTTGCAATAAAAAAAAATAGTTCCTAAAATAACCCAGCTCTGACCGACATACTACATACACAGTCAATAAATATTCCTTCCCTTCTGCTTGAAGTATTTGGAAACAAAAAATCTCTTGGCACTAGCATTCTGCTGAGATTCTACCCTGGTGAAATGAGTCGTGGATTTATTCACCGTAAAATTACTGCCCCATTAAACTATTAACACTATTGCTCACCAAAATAAACAATTATGAAACACGAATAATTGCAATACTTCTTGGCAAAACAACAAGCGGCCTTATTGTTAAAAGGGATATTTTCCAGGCACGCAAGCTTTAAAAGACGTTCTGAACTAATCTGGCGATGTAGGTGGAGCAGTACATAACTTATATAGATAACATTAGATGCTACTGTTCTGCACTATGTCTGGATCTAGAAACACATGGGCGATTTTATTTTAGTTTAGTGAAATTTAAAGATAAAACTTCTATGTCAGCCATGCGATTTAATATCAAGTGGTGCCATTTGATAATTTGTGGGTCATGGATTAATCACTTAAAGTGAATGATTTACCTACACATTAGTGTTATGAAAATTCTATTAGCGATTTCTCACTTATTTTGGAATTGCAATAAAAAAGTATCTGGTTTGGTTGTTGTTTCATTGTTCAGATTTGCACTACCATACCATCAATGGTCGACCGTTGTAACAACTGATTATGCTACTATATAAATTTCTTATTATTAGTACATGGACTAATTACCTACTCGATAACAACATTAAACAATTATATGTAATGAACGAGTGCATATTTTATTTTGATTTTCTAAACATGAAATATTTGTATATGGATACAATTGACATATTATTAATAATAAGTAAAATTATTTACAAAATTAAAATAAGATACACTGGTAGACTGTCACGGTGTACTTAAAAGTTCAGGTTTGCGATAAGTAACTAATTTATATGCATTGGAAAATAACTTTAACTCAATTATAATAACTAGATTTAAATGATAGAGAGAACTGAATTATTCAATAGAGTAAAGGGAATATTTAACGTAAAATAATATTTTTAATAAATCTAACTAAGACATAATTATTCTAAAATATACTATAGTAACAAAATAATTGGCATTACTTTATAATAGAGTACTTGATATTAATATTATATTTGTTTAGAATGTCGTATGATTTATGATGTTTAAAACTTGCTTTGTTAGAATAAATAATATTACACCCGATAGTTGAAAATTTGATTTAATTTGTTATGTGAATACTTTTTCTGTCTTTCTTTTAGCGCCCTATAGATAAATATAAAATGTTCTTATCTCTGTTATTCTTGTACAGTTTAGTTGCCTCATTTTTGAGATAAGGAGGTTTTTGTAAGTCGCGCTAATGACGAAAAAATTTAAGATAAAGATTTGAGTGCATGTAATAAGCAGGAATGAGAATCATGTGAAAATAATGATACTGTAGATAAATACAAGACGACAAAAGTAAAAAAGAGTAACGAAAAGAAGGAAGGATACAAAAGTAAACGTTAATAAGAAAGGGATGGATATATTGTATATGTCAGAATAGATGAGTATGGAAACAAAATACGTTGAGCTGACCCCGAATGACTGGAAAAATATAGAGAGAAGGAGACAGAGATACAAGACATACACTAAGAAGCAGTCTTCAATACTTTTGAGATAAAAATCAAGTACTCTATCGTAAGAATCGAGTTGTAAGCACAAAAAAGGCAGAGGAACTGTGTTAAGTACATAATATTTCTAATTCACGCTCTAATAAATATAATCTCGCATTGATACAGAAGTAACCTTTAAAAAATGCTGTCGAAATAATGCTACTAAGGTAGAATGTTTCTAGTTTTATCTAAGACGTAACATCTACCTGCAACTTCTTTTACGTTACATGGGATAAAAAGGAACACGCAAGCAAATAAATTTAAAATATCGGCCTGACAAAACCGCATCAAATTTAGTTAAGTTAATTTGGATTTAAAAATCATGACTTTTTTATACTTTGAGAGTTTTTCTCTCGAAATCAAATATAGTGCTTTCCGTATTAAGGCATATACGAGACACGTGTAGATCCCAGTTAGCTTATGCTTAGCATAAGAATATTACATTTTTAATTTAATATAATTATGCTAATTCCAACATGAAATTCCTGGTCTGTTACTGACTATGAACAGACTATAAATAGTATGTAAATAAAATTCCTCTCGAATGCTGTTTTAAGTTTCCCCCGTCAAACACTACTACGTTGGTATTATTAAGATTCCTTTAATCTGAAAAAAATCGCTGTCGTAACACACACACACACACACACACACACACACACACACACACACACGCGCGCGTATATATATATATATATATATATATAGTATTTCTGTTTTGCTTTTATCCCTTGTAGATATACAGAGGTTTGCTGATCTGTAGCATTATTTAGACGAGGCATCATCATTAACCTATTTCACATCAAATTGCTGTTATATATTTGTATTATATATCGTGCTGTAACTACCTGTGTTTAAATAACATGCATTATTATATTGCGTTGGTTATGTATTTGGCTAAAACACTCGTATACTCATGATTATTTGGCTACAATTATTCCTACTGTTATTAGGCTGCTAATTGTTTAAATGTATAAATAAATAGCTCAATAGATCATTTATAAAATGCTTATTTTACCATTCTAAATAGACCTATATTATGGTTGCTAAAATAGCAACAGATTAATGAAAAAAAAATCGTAAACCTACAGTTAATTAATGGTGATTTATTTACAAAATGCAGTGTCTGCAGTAATACAACTATGATTAATCAGTTCTTAACTAAAGTTGAGATTGTTCGTTATAGCGAGGGGTAAAAGACAGGGATTGAGAGACGTAGTAAGCAATGATTATCAACTTAAAGAAACCTCGGCCCTACACCTGTGAGTTTTGTTAGCGTAAGGTGTGCGTAAGTCTCTAACGCTAGCATGCATTAATTAGATTTGTCAATATCGGACTCATAAAATGAAGATTCTGGTATTGATATATCATAGTGCGTATTTAGCGGTTTATGCGAGCAAAACTCACAGGTGTGCAGGCTGTCTAGTATTATTTCTAAATTAATAGGAATATGTCTCTAGGATAGTTCTTGCAATTCACAAAGGTGAGCGGTGTTTACATGTGGTAAACACGTATAAAAATGTGTCTTCGTGAGATCAAAAGTACCTAGGTATGGATTAGCAGGTTCGTAACTGATTCTTCCGTCTGACACGACACTATCGCACCTATGTGTGCACCTACATATACAAATATTGATCATTATGCCATCACTTAAATGGTTATATTTCTGAATTATATCCAAAATTTTCATAAACAAAAACAAGTTAATTAATTCCATTTGTAAACATAAGTAAAAACAATATTTCTCAAGCCTTAATATTTAGTAAACATTTTTTGATTGTTTTGAATACGTTTCATGTTTAATTTGTTACTCGAATACTCAATTTATGTTGTAAACAAATATTATAATTAAAATATGTTAGAATTAATATCAATATTGCAAATAAAATTTAATTATTGTTTTTAATTGATTCGCGCTGACAGCACCGTCTGCTGACGGACTATGACTATGTAAGACTGACGCTTGTTTAGGTATATCATTTGAAGTTATGTAAAATTTATTAATATATTGTGAATCTTGAGCAGTAATTTAGTACCCTGATAATCTCGTTTATTTATTATAAAAGAGTTTGTAGTCATTATAATGATGTAATTCGTATTGAGCAAATTATTAAGCAAATGGATGTTGGATGTCGAATTATCGGAAGTTGTAAATCAAGACGGATGGTGGAAGTGAACTCAATAAATGAATGAAGTGAATCTGCTTTAGATACACGGTGCTCGAGTGCGGAAAAGAAAGATTGGGGTGACATCCTCTACGAACAGGGTATCAAAAGGCATCGGGAAAAGAATACTTAAAGGACGCTTTTTAACTGACAATCATTTTGGGGTTGTCTTACTGTTTTTATGTACTAAATTAGTGTGCTGAATTTGATAAAGTAATTCTAGTGGAATAAATTATTATTATGTTACAGAGTTTAGTTTTTGTGTAGCACTCTTCCCGAAATACACCTTCAACCACTAGCAAAACCCACACGCCTTTGTAGATTCCAGATTTATTTATTTTAGAACGCTATATTTATACTGTGCTGTATAAATAAATACATATGTATATATATTTTTTTCTTCAATTAAATAAATGTACCATGTAAAGTAATAAATATAGTATGCGATATAGTAAATATGGTAAACAATTTGTATAGTAATAGTATATAGCAATGATTCCATTTTTCTGGTTGAATATCGCAAAATTGTTGTTATCTATTGTCTAATGAATTTAATAAGATCAAAGTACAAACATAGCGTTTAAAATCCTTTATATAATATATAAAAAGGAAAGAAGTTATGTAGTTAAGAAATTATTTAATAAAATAATGTCGGCCGATAATGCGTTTCCGTGTAAATAATGAAATTTAGTAGAAATAAAATGTTTTACGTACGCTTCAACTCGTGAGTTCTCAAGCAACTTTTAGCTGCTAGTTTGTTCCAGTATCTGAGACCGTGCTCAGCTATAATCATATAGCTGAGCAATAGACTGTTTTTCATACAAAAAACAATAACTGCGCTCTCAGCGGTAAATCCAGGGCCCTTATTCGATTTGAGACGAACTATGAATTATAAATCCCATATAGACGTTAACAGCAACAATCGGGTGATGCATGCAATTTAAGATCATAAAGGCTTAGCTGCCGGTAGTAATTTGCGCGCTAGTCGACAAATGCGTAAAATTATAATATGCTATAAATCGGTCACGCATGAATTTTAAGTAGTTTTCAGTGATGTATATGTACAACAAATAATTTATTAAAAGTTTATTTTGGTCGTTTCTTTAGGTAGGAAGCAATCAGAGCGCCGTAGAATTTACTTAATCTAAATAGTTACTATAATATGCTATAAATAAGCTCGTTAAGTTATATATTATTTTTAAAGTGTATTCTTAGACGTATATTTAATTTTATGGGAAATGTAATGCATGTGTATACTAAGTTTATATGTTGACATTGACTTAATCACTAACTATATTTAATTTTACTTGATATATATTGTATATATAATCAAAATGTATGTATTTATGAAAAAGGCAAAAACATACAATACTATATATTTATAAATAAATAAAAATGAGCAAATATATTAATAAAATTATTATACATCATATGCATATGTGGATACATCTGAGACATTATTTTACACATATATTTCATTTGTAAATAATATACGATACATATTGAATATATAGGTCTTATTATAAAGTTAATTCACAAAGTATGTACATACATGCCAAGCAGATCCGCAGTATAAAATGCGACATGACTGCATTGTCACATTGCCTCGACCTGTTTGTTCCATGGGTCGTGATCTGTTTTGACAGGCCGAGGTGACACAACGAAGTAGTACAGTCGCAAACCGTCCTTTCAGCCAGACCATCAGTGAAATTGACTTTAGTATAATAGCGAAATCTTTAAGTTTTTACTGTCGTTACGCAATGTTACAACCGTGTATATTAAATCTCGACTTCATTAATACCGATTTCAAAGTGAGTTATGTATGGTAACGCTAAGCGATTAGATTACAAAGGCATCAATAATTTTAAGACAATTATTTTCGCCAAGAGCTATCAATAAATCTTTTATTGTTCAAAAGAAGGTATTTTATAATCTAAAAGAAATAAAATTAAAGTTTCTATATACTTTAAAATAACTTATATTAACAAAGAGAAGTCGTATGATTAAATCAATGAACATAATTTTAAAAAGACCGTTAGACAGACATAAATGATGAAAATACAGGCCTAACCAATCAGTAATAATTTTCTGGAGAAAAAGCGAATATTTGTGATTTTCAGTAAATCGTAGTTTATTAACAAAATTTATATTTGAGCGCGAAGAAGTCCTTGGGCTGGCCTTTGGCCACTCCATAAGAACGTTCCACGAAACTTTGCAATTAGTATTTACTAAATGGTGCGTCCCATCTATTTATAATCATCTACTCGCACCTACTAACATTAAAATTATAGGAGGGTCGTGTCCGACTTAATTGTTAGCACACATGTCCATATACACAGTACCTTCATTTCAAAAAGAAACATCCAAACTAACAGCCGTGTATACAGTTTCAGTTCTAGTTGAGTATAATAATATGCAAATGAAGAGTGATACTTATACTTATAATAAGTTCGTTCGTTTTTACGTAACTAATTTTAATAAAGCCTAAAGAAAGCATTGAAAATAAATTTACACGCAAGCGTAATAGTGAAATTCCCCAACAAATAATAAACTAAATCTAATTCTAAGAACGAACTAAACTAAATTAACTTAAGCTAAACTAAACCGAATAGAATAAAAATTAAACCTAACAGAATTATATTAATTAATTATATAGGAATCGTTTAACCTGTGGGCGCCACATCATTCTGGATGTTAATGTCAAAGTGGGCATTCATGGGATTGACAATCACGTTCACGTCGGATGCAACTTTTGGTTGCTTCCTCCTGAACAAGAAGTCGGCAAGACTGGCTGCTCGCCGGGGGCCGTAGCCCTCGAGCAGTGCTTCGATCTCTCCGCTGCTTCGTGACTCACCTACGGGTTTCTTCACGTCGGTCATCGAGAAGTTCTTCTTCGTCTCGTTCTCCAGAAATGCGTCCTCGCAGTCTGCGGAGTAAGCCTTTGAGCTGATAAGATTGATGATAGCAGGCAGTCCGGGGTGGTCAGCCAACGACTGTGGGCGCTCCAGTCGGCGTAGCACCCTCTCGCGTACTGCACTCGCAATACTCTCGCGTGATGATGAGTGACCGCCGCCATTGTTTAATTCCGGAGTCATCGTATCATTTTCGACCTCTGGAAACGGTAGTAATGCACATTATCTTTATGTAATAGACCAAAATTCACTACTATAATTTGTCGGATTACTAACTACAAAAATCCAATATTTCTTATCATATTATTAAGATTATCATATTAATATAATAATTATTAAACATGGAAGTTGCTCATACGGATATCTGATGCTGTTCAACAATTCGTCTAATATCACGCAGAACAGAAACGGGTTAAGGATAGATCCCTGGTGCACTCCTATGGTTATAGGAAAGGGTATATAGTATCGCCAACAGCGGTCCGAACCATGGAATTGGAATCATGGTACATGACCCGAATAATGTCAATAAAGGTTTCTGGTACCCCTTTAGACCTCAGTGCCCACTAGATCATCATGCGAGGAACACAGTCGAAGGCATTCTGCAGGTCCAAAAAAAGGAACGCAGAAGCGTATTCCTCGTCCTGTATTTCTCCATGATAATCCTTAGGACAAAAACAGGGTTCTTGGTTCCATGTCCAGGTCGAAACCTTGACATTCCGAGACAGTGTAGTCCTAGCCGAATCCGAGAATCAACTACGTGCTCAAAGAGCACTAAGAGTAACTGTAACCACACATTATTATGTATTAAATAAGAATTAGAATAATCGACAAACATATATATTGTAGTATATCCCCAAATGCCATCAGATCTCGAAAATAATATGGCCATCAGGCAAATATTATTTTCGAGGTACCAGTACCACCACTATATCGAATCTGAACTTGAGTGATACATTAATGAGAACTCTTCGATTGTTTCTAGTTCAAGAATATGTGATCGAACTGGGAACGGACTGAGATCGGAGCGAGATTGAGCCGTGATCGGCATCATAGTGTGAGTCTTAAAGTACTCTGAAATAAATTCTTATAAATGATTGATAAAACATCGACTTTAGATACCTCTGGGAATGGATGCTCTGGGTGAGGGTCCGCCGTCTTCGTCAGTGTGGCCTTCGGACAGGGTCTCAAGGGGGCGGTGCGAAGTTCGGCTATCCATTCCACTTCCTTCTCCCGATGTCGATGGAGTAGGGTTCTATAAAATTCAATAAATAGATGGATAACTTTTTATTGTACTCCAAACTCCAAACAAAAAGACAAGCAGAAGAAATATAGATGATACAATATGCGGTCTTATTGCTAGAAAGTGGTTTTTTCCAGACAACCTTCGGTTTAACATTGAATACAAGTTACATAAAAATCTGTTTGGTTCTTTTTTTATGAAAGAGTAACATATATTCACACAAATTCATAAACATTTTCATTTATAATATATACAATCTCAAAATTAGCGAAACGCTAGAAAGAACCACAAGCATTAAAAAATAATGCAAACTTTTTTTTTTAATACTTGGCGCTCATTTGAAAAAAAGGAACAAAACTAAAAGGCATTTTTTTCATTGGTTTATTCTTGTTCAACATTATACGCAGCAGCTCCGACGGATGCAAGCTATAGTCAAGGACGGGGAACACGCAATTCTAACCTTTTATTTATTTATGTACTGTAAGGTTTTTAATGTTAAAATCCATCTACTTTCCTAAGTTCACGTGAAATCTGAAAAAAGTGCCGGTGTGTGAAATAATAAGAAACTTACAATATATAAGTCTCTAGCGCCGGGATCAGCGGTATCACCGACGCCTTCCAAGAAGAAAGTGACCATGTTGCCCTTGCCCTTCACGGCGACGCTGCCGCGGCAACGCAGCTTGTAGCCTCTCGTCGACAGGATGTCGTACACCTCTTCCGTCACCTGCATCAGATAGAGCGCCTCCCGTTGCTCGTTTTGCATAATTCATTAAAAGGTCATCCAAATGGAATAGTTTTAGATGACCCAATACATAACGGAGATATGTGCAATGTTAAAAATTAATAAAAATTAAAAACATACAAAATAGTAAAGAGACTGACTTGTTCCATATCGTCTACAGCTACGTAATGGATATTTGATAAACAACTAAAATATACGGAGCAATAGACAAATATTCATTTCGCATTTGCCATTAAATACGAATAAATAACTTCTAAGTGTGAATGTTTTGTGGTACCACAAGCGCGTAGCGATGTCAATCCAATTAGGTTAATAACGTATAATCTGATGTGATCCAAAAAGGATCTAAACGATACATTCGACAAACAACCAGCAAATATCCCAATGATTAATTAACGAATGTAATAGAATATTTGTCAGTCACGTTTATCTGAACTAGATTAATGTAATTGGGTAAAGTAAAATAAATATGTAATTTATAAATATTACATAAAACTATCGCACTCCGATTAAAGCGTGTCAATTAACTTTGAAAATAACAATATTTTTATAGTTCAAACAGTAAATAACTGATTTTAATGAAAATAAATCATGAAAAAGAAAATGTTGCTATTATAACACTAAAGTAAGTTAATTGTTCCTTATTCAGAGTGCCACAGAAATTTATTATGTAGGTGTATAATTGTTATCATCAACATAGGTATTAGCATTATTACAGAGGTAAGTGTATGAGAGCGATTATGATCATACTTAAGTAATTACGTACCTGGATGTGGTCAAGAAGGCCGGTAGAGTCCATCCTGGAGGCAACGTTGACTGCATTGCCCCAGATATCATACTGCGGCTTGCGGGCACCGATGACTCCGGCCACCACTGGTCCGATGTTGATTCCTGATCCAAACAGAACACACCTACTTGAACTACCTGAAAAACGTCACCTGTTCTTCCACCGATGCATTTAAATACGTATAAAATAACCAGCAGATAATCAACACATTCACAAGCTAAACGACATACAACCAGCGATGATGTATGAATTTTGTTAACGTTACAACTAATGAAAGTAAGTACTAGTAAAGCAATTACGAAAATGCACTACGGGAGTCGAACTCTGAACCACTTGGTTCACTGGTCAAGCACCTTCTACAGAGCCTACTCGAGTTGAACGCTAGTAAAGAATATATAATACATATTCGCATCTTATTCGCTTATGCATTAAAAACGTCGCATTGGCAATTATGTTTCATGCATACCAGTGAGCGACGAACGGCGATCCATCTTACCTATGCGGATGCGAAAGCTGTTGAAGGAGTGCTCGTTGACGTACTGGAGCTGTTCGCGTAGGCGTAGGGCATAGTCGGCCATCGCAGTCACGTGCCGGTAGCCACGTAGGTCACGGGTAGCTGCAGTTAGTCCTAATTCAAAAAGTTACAATCATGACGTATGTTCGATTAATAATATTAATAAAATAGTTCGAGCTCCAACCCTGTAGCACGAGCAGTGACTCGAGCTCCAGAGGTGGAAGTGATAAATGCCCTAACGCCTGACGTAGTTTCGGTGAACCAAGAGCCTATCTCACACCGCACCTCTTAGTCACTCACACCCATGTTGCCCTTCGCCGATTTTGTACAGCATTTTTTTTTGGGCCCATGCAGGGAGTGCCTTGTCACCGTCTAGCTATTTTATCCATGTTCCCTGAACATGGCGACCGTCAGACGCCATAGACCCCATAGTTCCAAATCTGTATTTCTATTAGCAGTTCATTCCAATAGCCAAGTCCCGTTAGTTGTCATTTCTTACAATAGTCCTACATTGACCGGGGTATCGCACAGTGTCGTGGACGGCGACGACTCTTCTGGCAGGCGAGCTGCACTGGCATCTCCAGGCAGACTTCCTGGCTGAAGTTCGTCGTACCCGGCAGGATGCCCTAGCTAGAGGCCTGACCTTCTGTCAGGTCGAAATCGAGACGATCAGGAAGCGGGAAACCGCTTCCATGATTGTCAAATGGTCTCGAGACCTCGAGAACCCTGCGGCCGGCGGCTTTACGGTGGACGCAATCAGGCCACAGCTGAAGAGATGGGTCACCCGCACCAGCGGAACCCTGACCTTCAGGATGACGCAGATACTGACCGGACACGGGTGTTTCGATCAGTATCTGTGTCACATTGTGGGCTGCTTGCCTTCTCCGGACTGTCGCCAGTGCGGCGCACCCAAAACGGCGCTTCATACGCTAGTCGAGTGCGCCGCATGGGCGCCGCAGCGTCTCGAACTCGAGGCCCACGTAGGAGCGGTTGACTCGCTCGGTGACTTGGTAATGGCCATGTTGCAGAGCGACGACTGCTGGGGAGCTGCGGTTACTTTTTGTGAGGCGGTAATGTCTCTCAAGGAGGCCGCAGAGCGGGACAGGGAGCGAAGTCTTGCAGCGCGTGCTAACGTCTCTACTCGAGGTCGCCGGCCTTCAGCTGGCACCCGGAGAGGCAGGTACGCGCATTACTTTCCTCCCTGAGTTAGGTTCCGTTACGGGGGGCCCTTAGCGAGCTAGGAAAGCAAGGGACCATCGACCCCCGTCTAACGAAGTGGGGTGCGTTCTCACAGGGCACACTCCAGGCACTTTGTTGCGCTGGATCGGCTGGGCGTAACTACGTTCTAAGTCTCAGCCTTTCCTTTACAAACTAAAGCGCAGGGTCGTCACGGGAGGAGGGGGTTTTTAATGGGTATTGGGGTTGCTCGCTCGTGTAGCAACGCTCGGAGTCTCCACACTATTCTGTGACGTCGATCGCGGACGGAGCTTGTGCGTAAATGGGTTAAGCATTTTACCTCGTCTCAAAAAATAAAAAATAAAGAAGTCCTACATTGACCGGGGCTTGTCCTTGGGTGTATTTTTATACGGTGTGGACAGGGATAATCACCAGTCAGCACCACGCCACATTTTCATGTGGCTACGCAAGCCTTCCAAAAGTCCAAGCCATCTTTATGGCCCGCGGTCTTCAGATATATACAAAATATGAATACATACATATTATCACGCCTGTTTCCTATAGGGGAAGGCAAAGACTATGGATTCACACTTGCGACGATCCTCGGACACAACTTTCGCTTCATCTGTTTTCATCAACTTCTACATACCTGAACGTTTATTTGACATGCATTTCATCTGATGTCTCTTTAACAGCTCTGAGAATTGTACATGGTGTGTAAGTCGCGGTCTACAAGAACCAACCAAAATAATAGTAACAGCCCATAAATGTCCCACTGCTGGGCCCAGGCCGCCCATTTATAAAGGGAACCGCCAGTATACCCGGGACGCTTGTCATAGGCGGATTTCCGGGTTTCACATATAGGTTATTTCGATATTCAGGTTTCATCACCATGTTTTCTTCGTCAATAGCATATATAA